>CM060948.1:288921571-289174180 GCA_030765055.1 Mantis religiosa | reverse complement strand
GATTTGCATCATTTTCCTCCTGGCTTCCCAATATAAAGCCTGTAGGTTCCCACTTTTGAGACCATTACATTTGTCCAAATGGTGTTTGTTCATGATGACATCCTCTCTACAGATAGTACATTTGGATGTAGGTATGCAGTGTATTTTATAAAGGTGTTCTGCAAGACAATCATGGCCAGTTTCCATTCTAAATAGGGCCACTGCAGTTTTTCTTGGTAGTTTTTGTATGTCAGTTTTGTCTCCAATGTTCTTATAATCCTTGTCTTTTAGTTTATCTTCTTCATCAAGTCTCTGCTGTCTTTTAAAATGTAGCCTAATGTTGTTTAATTCTTTATTAATTTCAGTTTGTCTTACGGGTTTTATATTTTGAATTGCACCTTTTTTTGCTAGTTGGTCAGCATGCTCATTATCTAAAAGTCCAACATGGGCTGGAATCCATTGCAGAGTGACATGGTTTCTTGATTCAACAGCTTTAATTAAACTTCTTATTTCTTTGATGTTTCTTGTTGTTTTGTTTTTATAATTTACAATCCCATCTATGGCTGATTTTGAATCTGTTAAGATAACTATGTTTTGCTTTATGTACGGTCTGTACAGGACATTCTGCAGTGCTGCTTTTATGGCTGTTAGTTCTCCATCATAATGGTTTGAAGTTTCGTCTAGTGTTAGATACTGTGCAAAATGTTTGCAGTATACTCCCGCACCAGCACCTTGTTTGTTAATAAAGGATCCATCTGTGTATATTCGGAGCCATTCTTTTTCTGGATATCTTTCAATTTCTGTGGCTATTGCTATTGCTCTCATTTCAACTGGTAAATTGTTTTGCTTATGTATTGTATATAACAGGTCATTCTTATAATGTAAGTCAATATATTCTGTTGGGCTTGTTTCCTCTATTGTTATATTTGTTGTTATTGTGTTCTTGTGTTTTGAGTTATTGATGTATGTTCTGAAGCTTGTTTGGGTTTTTGGATTGCTTATATTATCCGCTGTGTGATACCACTTGTGTCTATTTTTGTTAACTAGCAGTTTTTGTGCTAGGGTAATTGCCTTTAGTTCATGTTCCAGTTCTATGGCCATATTTTTTGTGAAGCTCTGTAGTATGGCAATTGGTGTTGTTTTCACAGCTCCTGTTATTATTCTTAGTGAATTGTTTTGTGAGGTTTCTATTTTCCTTTTGAGTTTCTTGCTTACTGTTGCCAGCAGTTCTCCTCCAAATAGTAAGTTGGGTTTTATGTATGTTTTATATGTGTTATTAAGGAGATCTATATTTCCACCACATTTATTTCCTGCTAGGCGTTTTAAGATATTCTTTTTGTTGATCTAATTTGTTACATTGTTTACATGTACTTTCATTGATAGTTTCCGGTCTAGTTCTATTCCTAGATATGTTGGGAAAGAGAAAGTTATATAGACAATACTAACAGAGAAGAAAGGGGGAATATGGTTAAAAGCAGGAGTATGGAAGCTAAAAGAGCAACGAAATGGTTCTATACAAGCCGAAAGTCCATTATGCGGTGGAAGAGAAGATATACAACACATTATATTTGAGTGTAGGGAAATGAGATCTGGAGAAACGAGTGTGGTATAAAACAAATAGAAATTGTGATATAAAACATACTTTTGACAAGAACTGTAAGAATATAGGGTAATATCTAAGAAAAGTGTAAAACAAATTGAAATGGACTATTAAAAGAGGAAAGAACTAATAGTGCATTAAATGGAAAAGCTATAAATTATACTGGTAATATGGAATTGTTCAACAGGGCCAAATAGAGTGGGCAGTCCAAATTATGTAATAACCTATTGCTTTAATAAAATTACATTACATAAGAGCTTTACTTTTATTCCACATTTCTTCACTGTCTTAGGCTTGGGAATGTATATTTCTGCATATAAGTTACATATATTAGACCATCTATGATTTTTAAAGTTGTCAGAAAGAATTAAAGATGCACTTGTGATGCTCTTGAGAAAAAATTAAGATTAAATAGAGGAAAATTATACAGTAGCAATTAAATTAACAATAACATTACATTAATTAGCTTAAGGATTAAGTCTTTGTCTCAGATATTAGAACTGTTTATCATTTGATAAAATTTAAGAGTTTTCAGAGTAAAATATTGAACTATCAATATTGGATTGAACTTACTAGATTTGAAGCATTATTCCACTGGATAACGTGGAACTTTTGTGGATATGATCTAGAATCCAAGTTTTTTGGATCATTCTATTTTTGTATTAATGATAAACTAACAACCAATGTTTGTTGGTACAGGAAATATAGGAAATTAGACTTCTTAGAAGTCTAATTCACCAGCTATACAACATCCCACTGAGTAAGGAGGAGTTTTTGAAAGAACAACAACACATAAAAGAGATAGCAGTATTAAATGGATTCAACCCAGCCATCATAAGGAACATGGTGAAAAGAAAGGAAAAACTCAAGATAATATAAAAAAATACCACTCTCACACTACTTAAAAACACAAATTGGAAATATAGAAAATTCACCTACCATCCATGGGCTTTTAGAAAATTTGAACAAATCTTCAAAAGACTAAACTTAACACTAGCACCCCAAAACAAATTCAGTCTGAAGAACCTGCTAAATAAACCACTAAAAAATTCAATCTCCAACACTTTGAAATTGGGAATTTATCAGATAAGCTGTGAAACCTGTGATAACAGCTACATAGGAAAAACTAAGAGAAACTTGTTAACCAGGCAAAAAGAACACCAGAGGAACATAAAGTTGAAACAAACAGAAAAATCTGCAGTATCACACCATTTTTGGACAGAAAATCACACATTGCCCATAACATAAAACTTAAAATCTTTAAGTACACCCATAGAATTGGATATTTGGGAAAAAATATTCATAACCAAAAACCGTGATAAAGTTATAAATAATGAAATCGCGGCATTAAATGAAGTATTAAAACTTAGTGCCCCTAACACCAGATGGCAGAGGGATCAGAGCACCATAGTAGTGGAAGAAGAGGAATGTTCATTTAGTCACCAAACAGCTGAGGATGAGATCGAATGATCTTGAAAACGTTTCAATTATACAACAACAAGTAAGTGAAGTTTGAGTGTAAACATAGTGACTCATAAATCAAACTCAAAATGAAACCAATGTAATTAACCTATCCACATTTGCCTGGGGACCCAGGAAAACCCCCGAAGAAACTTATGGGTCAGATAGGTCTGCCACGAAATTCCTGAGCCATCCGTAGGGTATGTTTTCACATAAGACATGTAGTCTGTGAGATACATAGATACAGAAACATAAAGATGGCTAGTACTCTGTCCAGACACAACCTGTGGGAGAGATATGCGTGTCTCCCTTTCTGATGTACTACTCCACAGTAGGGGATGTCATGTAAAACAATAGTCTAGTAAAGTCTGTTTATTAGAAACAGGTAAAGGAATCATAACTATGGAAGTAAACTGACAATTGTATTCTACGTATGGAAATTTCTTAAATACTTTATTGCTTACCAAAGCACTCAGGTCTTACTTTTGGAACTAATTTGAACTTACATTGGGTAGATTGTCATTAGGAGCCTGAGTGTAGCAGCCCATAGCCTCCTTCTTGCGTTCATTGATATGTGCCATAACTCGTTGCTGGTGCATTGCAACAAGCTGGTGTTTTTCAGCATTGCCTTCCTCTTCAAGGGCTTGAACGGTTTTCTGGAATCGCTGTGTCATGCGCTTCTTAAACTCATCTGCTCCTTTTGGGTCATTAGTTCTCATATCCTGGTAGCGCTCCTCTAGTTCAGACCAATCCTTCATAACCTGCAATTAAATTCAGACAAATAATTAAACATATCTTATTGGAGAAACATGGTACAAACATTCAATAATAAAACTTTCTCAATACACCAGTTAACAGTAGTAAACTGGAATGTTAATGATCTTCACTCAAAGCAAACTTTATTAATTTCATTTTCATGCAATTCATAACATTGATGTTGCTGGCATTACAGAGACAACAACAAATTGTTTAATATTTCTGAATATAAAATCTACAAGAAGGATAAAAAAGCACAAACAGCTTCTAAAGGAGTAGCAATAATAATTATATGCAATATAACTCACTGCTGCCTGATTCATCAGCCCTAGAAATAACTGCAATTAAAATAGTCATGATAAAAATGATTTTGTATTATCTGTTCAAAAATTTCCATCCTGTCAGTTTAACATGTCGTACTTCTCAATGTCCTTTTAATCAACTGGTTCAACTCTGCTGCTAGAAGATTTAAACTGTAAACATGTCCTTTTGGAGCTGCAGATCAAATCAAATGGCTGTCATCTATATGAATGTATGTATCAGCAATCACAATTTACATACCAGGTAGTTAAATTATAATCAAACCCACTCACGACCTCTCTCTACTGCGTGAAACAGCGAACAGTCGCTGGAGAACTTATGCTGGCAGAGGCGCTGGAAATGTTGATCTTCTACTCTCAAACAGGCAGCATATCTCGTGTATATGCTCTTGCTCACTCTCCAAAGCTCAGCAGCGGCTATTCACAATATTTTTCTTAAGTTCCTGTAGTGTGCGAAGATTGGAATGATATAACTTTGTCTTTTAGAGAACCCCATAAATAAATTCAGAGCTCATTAGTTCATGAGAATGAGAGGGCCACAAATCAACACTAATTATTCTGTCACTGAACATCTCTCTTACTGTATTTAATGATTTGGCAGTAGTATGTGCTGTTGCAAAATCTTGCTGGAACCAACATCCGATTTCTCTTCTTTTGTTAGGCAATTCAAAAATGGCCTCGGAATTAACCTTTGATATTGCTCTGCATTTATTGTTTCACCAAAGAATATAAGCCCTATTATTCCTCTAGCCCTTATCGCAAACCACACGCTCCAATTTTCTGATCATAATAAGGTTTTTCATACAGTAGCACAGGTGTTTCTGAAGCCCAGTATCAACTGTTTTGAGTATTCAAAAGTCCAGTTAAATGAAATGAAGATTCATCAGTGAAAAGCAAAAGCTGTGGGTCAATGAAAGCCCCTTCTATGAATTGGAGAAACGTGTTACAATAACTCACACCGTTAGGGGGATCATTTGGCTTTAACGCTTGCACAGGTGTGTATCGATAAAGCGTAGTTTCAACAGACATGTACAGTTCCAATCCTGATACACTACAGGAATTTAGGGAAAACATTGTGCCAGAAATCACAAGAATACCTGCTGCTCAACTTCAGAGAGTGAGCGAGAATATATATACGAGATATGCTGCATGTTTGAAAGTAGAAGATTTAACATTTCCAGCATCTGTTATAAGGTAAGGATTCTATTCAGCTTCTTGCCAGACTCTGCCGAGTTCGGTGCACACATATTTAAGCCTCAATACAAAATAATAACAATTTTGCCACATGAAACGTAGGTGGTTTTGTACAACACTCTAATATCATTTTAGAATTAATCAATCCTTTTATTAATAACGTTATTTCTTCTCTCTCCCTCTCTCTGTCTCGCGCATACTCAAACATACATACACCTCAAACATTTTAATGTCCCTCTCCTCTTTTTAAATGCATTTCAATAGTCAAAGGAGGTAGTTTTATCTCAAAAGGAAATACATCTACCTTTCACTTGTTAGCAATAATTAATATACCAATAAACTGCATGGTATTTAAAATTAAGTGCAGCTAGTTTACAAAAAAAGAAAATACATGGTTTTCTCTGCTACAGTTCTCAAGAACAGCTTATATGGGCATAATACTACAATTAATATAGCCAACTAATTAAAAACTATAACCTATATATTCAACAAAAATCGAAATAAATAAAATAATTATTTTGTTTGATAGTGACAGTTCAAACTCAAAATCACGTTATTTTCACTGGCATGTCAAAGGTTACACGGATGAGTTGTTTAAATGTCAGTAAACCTGATATGATGTATTTCACTTTTCGCTACACGTGTAAACTGTTGAACTAGACCGGGTCTGAACTAGCAACCTTGGAATCAGAATGAAGCACGTAAGATCTCCTGGTCAGCTTTTAGTAGCAGTAGCAGTATTTTTTATTACTATTGCTGTTGCTGTTGCTATTGCTATAGTTATTTTTATTGTTATTGCCTGATAACTCTAAGCTCTATGGTCCCTGGGCTCATTTGAGCATCATTTCACCTACCTTTTTCAACCATCTTCCTATATGACTTAATGTTGGAGGACGTAAATTACAGAGAGAGTGAGGAGAAGAGAGAGAGAGAGAGAGAGAGAGAGAGAGAGAGAGGAGAGAGAGAGAGAGAGAGAGAGAGAGAGAGAGAGAGAGAGAGAGAGAGATGAGAGATGAGAGAGAGAGAGAGAGAGAGAGAGATGAGAGAGAGAGAGAGAGTGAGAGAGAGAAGAGAGAGAGAGAGAGAGAGAGAGAGAAGAGAGAGAAGAGAAGAGAGATAGAGAGAGAGAGAGAGAGAGAGAGAGAGAGAGACGAGAGAGAGAGAGAGAGAGAGATCTCTCCACACCAGCCATGTGTTGGCTGAGGTTCCTATGAGTAGAGCCAGACTCAAAAATTCAATGCCATAGCCAAGGTTTGAGCCACGTAGCTCCCATCTCCGTCTCCGTTGCTCTTAAACACTGAGCTACTATGGCCAACGTGCCGACATGACAAGTGCCAGGTATATTCCCGATAGACTACTAGGGGTTCTCATATGCTATGAGACACACACTTTTGTGACAAATTACTATGGTATAAGTATTAAAGTCCCAGGCTTCATAGTTAAACCAGTTAAACCGCATGGAGACTGGGAGATCATTGGTTCAAATACTGACTATAGCATTAAACTTTGCAGTCTGGCTCTTCTCATCCAAACCTGAGCCTACACACTTCTAGTGTGGAAGAAATGATTATTTTACATCAACTTACTTAACATACATAGTGGTTTAACTATGAAGCCTGGGACTTAAGTACTTACAGTACAGTCAGTCACCGCAAAATGTGCGTGTCTCATAGCTTATGAGAACCCATAGTGGTCTACCGGGAAATATACAAGTCAGTTGGAAAATTTAAAGTTATGTGGGCATGTTGGCCATAGTAGCTCAGTGGTTTAGAGCAACCGCACGGATACCGGGAGATCATTGGTTCAAATACCGGCTATGGCATTGAATATTTCAGTCTGGCTGTATTCATTAAAATTCTTTTTTGTTTAAACAGTCTCTTAGGCGTCGTTTCCGTAAAATTACTAAACTTATATCTGTGTATGTTCTACCTGTAACAGAATAGTATTGCTGGAGGGCAATTTATTGGATCTGCACATTTGAATACATTCTATAGGAAACTTGTTGTAATTTTTGAATTTGCAATGGAAATATTTCAGGTAAGCCAATGATGCAATTAGATTATTCAAATACTACAATGAACAAACACAAGCTCTAGCTCTACACAAATAATCATTTTCGAACGCTTCCTTTCCCATAAACAGTTATTAGTGTTTTAGATTTTAGCTCACTGTATGGTATAGTTACTATTCGTTTTCATGCTATAGAAACCAATTAAATGAAGTTCATATCTAAATAACATAATTGCAAACTGTTACTTATCTTTGCGAATATTTAGAAACTTTCTTTCCGACTATACAATTTTACAGGTAGAGCCATCTATGGGCAGAGGTACGCGTTGCTCCGTTGTTGGTCATTCAAAGCTTGCTTCCCTATCGGGCATTCAAAATAACAACAAAATGGTCTTATTCATAACATATATTTAGAGCAAAACGTTAATACATTTCACTCACACTACTTTCTCAATACACTCTTTCACAAAGGCTTATTTTTCCACCTGCTCCAAATGTAAGATAAAAGTTATTACACGTTTCCTATTTTTACAAGAAAGATAAAGGGACTAAATGTATAAGCAACTTTTGAAACATAACCCACGATAGAGATTAGGTCCTAGAACCTTTTGGTGATTAATATTGTTGCTAGTATTGTTGCATATTATATACAAATGTAATTAAACTCCTTCTTTCATGTACACCGTTTAGAATTTAGGAAGTGTAGCATTTGAACGTAGATTTCGGGAATTCCGTAATATTGGTATGGGTGTTTATTTGGAATGAGAAAACGTCTAGGGTATGTATTATTATCGGACCACTTTGTGAGTGTGAACAGCGTTATTAGGTTTATTGTGCTACATTGTCGACCGCATGCTTTGTGCATTTTGACCAGTTATTCAACTGTCTGAATGTGAATTTAAAATGACACCAGAAAAAGAATCGGAAACAAAAGTACAGCTAGAGCACAAAACAGGTATAATGTACATAATAATTGGCTTGATTGAAGTTCATTGCTTGTAATTCTACAGTCTATTCGTTAGGAGATAAAGCTGAATTTGTAATATGCATAAAAGCACTGGATATCGCAACCTACGTGGTCCAGGGTTCCTTCCTAGGTTTTTGGTTACAAGGTATTGAAAACTGCGCTGATTTTCAATTTTTCATGTGTGATTTTTACACAGTTATTTTATAAACATTTAATAGAGCAGATTTTCTTATAGAAACCTGCAAATTGCTAACGAACTATGACTTTAACTGCACTGCAATTTGAGTTACGTTTACTACGGAGAGCATAGAGTTTTGTTCCCCTTGCCTCTCCAACCTCCTCGTCCATCGGAATAGCGTTGCTCCGTTGTGTACCTATGCCCCAAGTATGGCGTTGCCGAGTGTAAGGATGTGGCGAGAGTCGACAGGGGCGACTGTCCCAAGGAGCTAAAGCAATGCAATTGACAGGGTCTCTACAAGTTACGAAGATGGAAACCTCCACCCTGGTAGGCCAAGGAAACTAAAATTGCCCCCACGTGTTTAGGAAGCAGTCCAAGCATTCGGGGCACCAGAAAAGATGTTGGTTCATTCAGAGTATATCATCCTGCCATACAGCGCCGAGACAGCCGTCGAAACTTCTACCCTGAAACAGAACACCAGATGAGATATATGTAAAATGATAATGGAGATGAAATGGAGAGACAGAAATTTCAGGGGATGTAATTACCTACCCAGTATTTCTCTGGCGACCCGCGAAAACACAAAAGAACCCCATGGGTCAGGTAGATCGGTCACGGGAATCCAACTCGGACCTCCTAAATGCGGGCCACAGACGGAACTACCTGAGCCAACCCGCTCGGTTATACAGGAAGTGAATAATACTCATGTATGTGGTAGGAATGTTGGTTGTGATTAAAGCCCATTTTCCTCGCAATTTCACCAAAACATTTGCTCTATGCGTGAAAATAATGATGTCAAAAATACGCATGATGTTGTCCACAAAACATAAATCCAGTACAAAGAAATATCAAGATAAATGCCACAATATGAAAACTACATAAAAGATTGTTATTTTCTCATGCCTACCCCAAATATTGGCCGCTGGAACGTCCTAAGTTTGTTTAAATAACATCTTTCAATTAGTTATATGTGATATATGAAATTGTTGAATTCCCGGGGTCCATGGACCTTAAGAGTTTTCTGACATTAATCTTTCAGCATGAGGGAAAACCCTGGGAAAAAAGCGTTAACGAAATAACCCACCGTAACTAAATTTCGAACTGGTACCTCTTGGATGTAAGGTACACATGCTACCTCCATGCTACAAAAGGAAGTTCTTTTTAATTTCAAGACGAATAGTTTTTTGACTCACTGAATATATATACAAAGGTAGTTTAGGAAAGAAATTGCTGTATGTAAAGTCACCATCCACCAAAAAAAGGAAACCCAAACAGAATATACAACTCCCTGTCAGTGTCCAAAGAAGTCCTTGTGCATCTTCTTTATTTGTCAGTTCTCTGCGTGTTTTATTTAACATTTTCATTTCAATGGGCTATTAATATTATAAAGACTGCACACTTCAGTTCTTTCTTACTATTTTTAGAAATAAACAAAACATATTCTATTATGACGAAAATAACCATTTCTTCCACACTGCCCGCCTCGGTAGCCTGGTAGTAGCGTGTCTACCTCACGCTAAAGAGGTACAGGGTTCGAATCTTCGTCAGAGTGAGTTACCTGTTTAAGGTTTTTTCGGGGTTTTCCCTTCTGCTAAAAGACGAATGTTGGGTAACTCTAAGCTCTATGTACCCTGGGCTCATTTGAGCATCATTTCACCTACCTATTTCATTCATCATCCGATATGACTTAATGTTGGAGGACTTAAATTACAAAAAGAAGGGAAAAAAAGGCTTCCACACTAGCCATGTGTAGGCTAAGGTTCCGATGAGTAGAGCCAGACTCCAAAATTCAATGCCATAGCCGGGAGTTGAAAGACGTATCTCCCGCTCGCCGTCAAAGTGGTTCAAATAATGTAGAAGAAAAAGCTCTAAATACTTTTTGGTTACATTTCTTTGTCATAAACGACAGCTGAACTGTCCAACTAAATCACAAAAATTTGCTAATTTGGCAGAACTACAAAAAATTAGAAATCAAATCGAAATCTTAGCAGACAGCTCTCTCTCTCTCTCTCTCTCTCTCTCTCTCTCTCTCTCTCTCTCTCTCTCTCTCTCTCTCTCTCTCTCTCTCTCTATATATATATATATATATATATTCTGTTTAGATCACTTCCTTTCCCATAAACAATTATTAGTTGTTTAGATTTGATCTCACTGTATGGTATAATTACCCTTCGTTTGCATGCCATACAAATCAATTAAATATAGTTCATATCTAAATAACATTCATTCATTCATTCATTCAAGCAGCTGGCGGCTGACTGAGGGTCAGCACGATGTGTGTCATTCGTGTACCTGTCCTACACGGACTTAACCACTTAATGACAGGAAATGTGGGGTTTTGCAGATTGGTGGTTTAAGATAATGTAGATGAAAAGAAGGGAGGTAGCCGTAGCTCCTCATGGTAGCCAACTCGGGTGCAACGCTATGTTGGCACCGCTGGTGTGATAATTTTTAGGAAGAGATTAATTTAGAAAGTCTATTAAATTCAAACAGTAATAATTTTAGGTTGAAATAAGAAATCTATTGTTACCGGGTGTGCCCGCATGCCATGCGGGGAAGCCGGTATAGCTTGTAGCGTCTTTCGGTTGTTCTATAGTTCCCTAGAGACCTAACCAGGGCGCTCTGATGTTGAGGCAAACTCGCGTAGAATTTTGTGGCCCGGCGCCTAATGACATCTTCCACATAGTGGAGAGATGAGGCTTCATGAAGGTATCTCACGGGAAACCTCCAGCAAACAGAATAGATGGCCCTAAGACATCTATTTTGTACACGCTGAATTTGTCGCAGATTGGATCCTGCGGCCATGCCCCAGATTTCACAAGCATAAAGCATGATTGGAAGAATTAAAGCCTGGAAAAGGCGCAACTTAAGGGGTGTCGGCATTCCTGAGCGCATCATGAGGTATAACGAAGCCGAAGCTCCGCATGCCCGATGAGCTACCTCCTGGATGTGACCCCGAAAACTTAGGCCCTTGTCCAGCTTTACACCTAAGTATTTTAGAGAATTTGTCCACTCTATCCTTCTGCCAGAATAATTAAAGGCGGGGAGGTTGGCGGGAAAGTGACGCTTAGTGAAGAGTATGGCTTGGCTTTTCTCTGGGTTGATAGACAATCGCCAAAGCCTACACCAATCATGAATGAGGCTTAGGTGTCGCTGTATTGGGTTGAAGGCTCTGCGTGCGTTTCTATTTTTGTTGTATAGTAATACGTCGTCCGCATATTGGGCTATGTTGACGTGTAGCTCCGTGGGGAGATACGCCACATACACGCTAAAGAGTGTAGGGGATAAGACAGAGCCTTCTGGGACGCCTCCTCTGATGGGTCGTCTGGTAGAAAGCTTTCCCGCCACAACAACTGTGAAATGTCTGTGTTTGAGGAATGAGTGTAAAATGTGTATCATGTGTGCAGGAAGCCCCAGGGTGATTAGTTTGTGTAGGAGGCTTGCATGCCAGGTGGTAGAGAAGGCCTTCTCGACATCCAGAGATACCGCCGCAGTGAATGCCCTTTCCTGGAAACCCAGGGCAGCGGCCTCCACCAGACGGAGCAACTGCTGTGATGTCGAGTGCCCAGGACGAAAACCAAACTGATGGGGAGGAATAGCTTGAATGCTCCCCAGTACGGGCGACAAGCGGGCTAAAACAAGCCTCTCGAAAACTTTCGAGAGGACTGACAGGAGGCTAATGGAGCGGTAACTGGCGGGGAGAGCCGGATTTTTACCGGGCTTCAAAATGCAAATCACCCGAGCCTCCCTCCACTGTCGTGGAAAGTGGCCCAGGGCGAGACACATGTTAAAAACCCGAGTAAGAAAAAGAACGGCTTTGAATGGAAGATGGCGGAGCATGATAGGTGTCAACCAATCAGGTCCCGGCGCTTTTTTGGGATTTAGACGCCGGAGTGCGCCCTGGAGCTCACTGGGTCTAATGACAGGTAGTCGGTCCGCCTCGGCAAGAGGACGTCGAAGGTACTGACGAACCTCCCGCTTGACGCGGCCAGTGAAGTCTAGGTCCTGGGGGTCATCTCGTGGCCTCATGGTCCTCTCTAGGTAGTCAGCAAACACATTTGCTTTAGCTTGGGGTTCATACACCAGGTCTTGGGTGCCTTGGATAGGGGTGGTTGGCGCTCCTCCACGATTCCGGAGTCCTTTTGCAAGCTTACGCCTTGCCATTCTCAAAATTCACTCGGGACATCAACTCCTCCCACACGCGAACACGGTGCTCGCGTAGTCGAAGTCGAACCTCTCGGCGCAAGCGCGCGAGCAGAACCTGATTATGGCGAGTGCGGTGTCGCTGATAGAGTCTGCGAGCCGCCCAAGAGCGACGAATGAGAAGATGGATGTCTAGCGGGATGACGTGAGGGTGTAGAGGTGCTGGAGTGTGAAAGGTGAGGTTGCGAACTGTTCGTCCTACGATGGAGGTGAAGGAGGAGATCGCCGTCTCCAGGGTCGGTATGTCTGTAATGTGTGGGTTAGGAGGTATGGAGTCATTTAAGCAGACCCGTACGCAATCCCAATAGACTTCACGGTTTTGAACCGTGAATTCATGACTGACAACCCGTAAGTTGACCTCAGCCACAACTGGGTTGTGGTCGGAATGTAAGGCGCTTTGTGAATTGAGTGATAAGTGAAATGGAAAATGTTTGATGATTGCAAAGTCAATGACCGAAGGACGGCCTTGAATTCGCGGGAAATGAGTGGGTTGCCAGGGACCCTCTACTCTCAATTGAGGATCTCCATCTATGATGCGGATGAGTTCTCTGCCTCTTGCGTCTGTCCGGGGACCCGAATGCCAACGCGGGTGTTTAGCATTCAAATCCCCAGCCATAATGACGTTGGGATGTAGGGCGAGGATGGAGAGATAATCATTAGCAATGAACTGTTGGCTAGGAGGGTGATATGCAGACAATATCAGGACTTCGGAACCGCCCAGATTCACGCAGACGGCAGTGGCTTCAAGGGTTTGAAGAGCGGGAAGCTGGACAGGTTTAAAGACAACCCCCCTCCTCACAAAGATCGCCGTGCCGCTGCCGCGACGGCCCACACGGTCGACCCTGAGGCAGTGGTAGCCGGAAATCCGGAAGGACATTTCAGGTCGGAGATGTGTTTCCGATACCAAGATGAGATCCAAAGCAAATGACCTCGCGAAGTGCAGGAGTTCATCTTGTTGACCATTGATCCACTCGCATTCCAGAATGCGAATCTGAACGAGGACAGAGACCTAGTTCGACCCGCCATCCTGGCTCGCGCGGCTTACTGCGGAGAACAAGGCAAGCGCCTCCATGGCAATGGCCATTCGGGCTGCAGAATCCGTGGTGTCGAAGAACCTCACCACCAGTTCACAGAGACGCCGGCCGTGGTTCTGCAGCAGCTGCTGCAACCATCCCAGCATCTCCGAGGCCTGTGTGGTGGGAGGAGAAACTTCATTTGAAGTGGAAGCTTTGGTGGGAGAGGGGGATGCTGAAAAGTGCCTGGGCGCCGGCCTACCATTAGCCCGTCCGTCCCTCAGCTGGCGATCGGGTTTGGGAGTACCTCGCCCGCTCGACGCCTCGGAAGCAGACTCTCGCTCTCTGGCAGGGCGTCTTCCCTGCGCTCTATCAGATGGGGTGGTATTAGGGGCTGTTTCTGTAGCCTTAGGTGGACGTGTGTGTTTTGCCCGTGATACCGTCGGCAAATCCGCAGGCTTGCGCACCACCTCCGCAAAGGTAGGCACACCACGTGCTTTCTGAGTTGTACCAGAAGCAGCAGGCTGCACTGGTACGTTGGGGGCAGTTTTCTGCCTAGCCGATGATGGTGCTGGCGCCTTCCTAGAGGCTATCACAGCCTTCCTAGTCGGGCAGCCCCCGTAGCACGCAATGTGATCACCCTTGCAATTAGCGCAGGTGGATACCTCAGTGATGGCACGCGGACAGACATCTTTGGTATGGGTGCCACCGCACCGTAAGCAGCGTGGGTTACGGTGGCAGAAGTTGCTGAAGTGGTTAAACCCCAGGCATCTGTAACATTGAGGGGGGCCGCCAGAGCCCTTTGCTGGTTCCATCTGAACCCGGAGGTAGCAGATGGTTGTGACTCCGTCCAACTTAATTTCCGGGTCACTGGTTCGCTCCACCACTACAAGGAACAGTGGGAGGGGGGATTTAGTTCCTTGGCGATCTGGAGCTGGCCTTGTCAGCTGCTTTATCACCCTGGGGGTGATACCCTGGCGGACGAGATCTGTCCTGATGTCTTCTACTGAGGTATCCACCGGCAACCCGCGGATAACCCGGCGTACATCACTGGATTTCTCTAGCCCAAAGGTGAAGTGGGAAATCCCTCTTTTCTTGAGGTGCTGCAATAACAGGCTGTAATCTTCCACCGCTTTAGCCTGGAAGATATAGCGGCTTTTGTTCCTCCGCACTGTGCACGTCTGCGCCAGGGTCGGCATGACTTCTTCTAAATAACATAATTGAAAATTGCTACTTATCTTTGCAAATATTTAGAAAACTTCTTTCCGAGTATACAATTTTACAGGTAGAGCCATCTCTTGTCAGAGGCGTGCGGTGCTCCATTGTTGGTCATTCTAATGTTGCTTCGCAGTTGGGCATTCAAATTAACAACAAAATCGTCTTATTCATAACGTGTATTCATAACAAAACGTTAAAATATTTCACTCACACTATTTTCTCAATCCACTTTCACAAAGGCTTATTTTTTCACCTGCTCCAAATGTAGCATAAAAGTTATTACACGTTTCCTTGTTGATACAAGAAAGATAAAGGGACTAAATATATAATCAACTTTTGAAACTTAACCCACGAAAGAGATTTGCTCCAAACAGCTTGTGGTGATTAAAATTGTTGCTATTATTTTTGTATATCATACACAAATGCAATAAAACTCTTTCTTTCATGTACACCGTTTAGAATTTATGAAGTGCAGCATTTGAACATAGAATTAGGGACTTGCGTAATATTAGTACGGGATCTTTATTTGAAACGAGAAAACGTCCAAGGTATGTATTATTATCGGACCATTTTGTAAGTGTGGACAGCATTATTAGATTTATTGTGCTACATTGCCGACCGCATGCTCTGCGCAATTTGGACAGCTCTTCAACTGTCTGAATGTGAATCTAAGATGGCGCCAGAAAAAGAACCGGAAACAAAAGTACAGCAAGTGCACAAAGCATGTATGATGTACATAATAATTACCGCGATAGCAGTTCATTGCTTGTAATTCTACAATCTATTCGTTTGCATTTTAAACATTCATAGGCAGCTGAAATGGGAGATAATGCTGAAATTGTAATATGCATAAAAACACGTGATATTGCAACTTACGTGTTCCAGGGTCTATTTCTAGGCTTTTCGTCACCAGGTTTTGAAAACTGGGCTGCTTTTCAATTTTTCATGCGTGATTTTTACGCAGTTTCTATATACATTTAGTAGCAGATTTTACTATGGAAACCTGGAAATTGCTAACGAGCTATGACCTAAGCTGCACTGCAATTAGGGTTACGTTTTCTACGGAGAGGTTCGGAACTGCGATTAGTCTAGATATGTTGTACAGACGCGAGAAAAATTATTCCGATACGAGCAAGACTGCCCTACGGTAGGGAGATGGGTTTCCACCAGTTAGCTGTGCCAGGACGGTTCAGTCTCCTTATACCTTACCAGCGAGTTCGGCGCACACGTATTTAAGCCTCAATGCAAGATAAAAACTAATTTGCCACATCTAACGTAGGTGGTTTTACACAGCTCTCTAATATCATTTGAGGAATTTATCGATCCTGTTTAATGACGTTATTTTCTCTCTCTCCCTCTCTCTCTCGCGCGCGCACACACACACACGCGCGCGCGCACGCACACACACCAAGATTATTTTAATCTCCCTTTCTTCTTTTTAAATGCATATCAATAGTCAAAGTGGACATTTTATCTGGAAAGAAATACTTCTACCTTTCATAGGTTAGCGATAATTAATGTACTAATAAACTGCGTGGTACTTAAAACTTAAGTGTAGCTAGTTTCCAAAAAATACATTATTTCTTTTGTTACAGTTCCCAAAAACAGCTTATATGGACATACTACTACAATTAATATAGCCACCAAATTAAAAAACAATACCCGTATGTTTAACGAACAACGAAATAAATAAACTAATTATTTTGTTTCATAGTGATAATGCAAACACAAAATCACGATATGGTCACCTGCTTGTAGAAGGTTTGACGGATGAGTTCTTTAAATGTCAGTAAAACTAATATGATGTATTTCACTTTTAGCTACACGTAGAAATTATCGAACTAGACCGGGCTTGAACTGGCAACCTTGGAAACAGAATGCAGCACGTAAGATCGCCTGGTCAGGTCCTCCTCCTCCTCCTCCTCCTCCTCCTCCTCCTCCTCCTCCTCCTCCTCCTCCTCCTCCTCCTCCTCCTCCTCCTCCTCCTCCTCCTCCTCCTCCTCCTCCTCCTCCTCCTCCTCCTCCTCCTCCTCCTCCTCCTCCTCCTCCTCCTCCTCCTCCTCCTCCTCCTCCTCCTCCGCCTCCTCCTCCTCCAACTCCTCTCTTCTGGCAATGGCATTGAATTTTTCAATCTGCCTCTTCTCGTCCAAATATTAGACTACACACTTCTAGTGTGGAAGAAATGATTATTTTCCATCAATTTACCTAAAAAACATTGTGGATTAACAATGAAGTCTGGTCTTAAGTACTTACACATAGTAAGTCGCCGCAAAAGGTGCGTGGCTCATAGTAAATGAGAATCCCTAGTGGTCCACCGGGTAATATACGAGTCAGTTGGAGAATTTAATGTGTTGTCGGTATGTTGGCCATAGTAGCTCAGTGGTTTAGAGCAACCGGACGGTAACCGGGAGATCATTGGTTCAAATCGCGGCTATGGCATTAAAGTTTTCAGTCTGGCTCTATTCATTCAAATTCTTTTTTCTTGAAACAGTCCCTTAGGCATCGTTCCTGGAAAATTACCAAAAATTCTTCTGTGTGTGCTCTCCCTGTAACAGAATGGTATTGCTGGAGGATCAATATATTGGATCTGCACATTTGAATACAATCTATATGAATCTTGGTGTAATTTTTTAATCATGCAATTTTAATATTTCAAGTGGGTGACAAACACAATACCATTTTGCAGGAATTAGTAAAGACTGGTAGAAGGAGGTTTCTTTTTGTTGGGGCGGGGGGGGGGGGGGGTTGAAGATACTGTTCTTGAAATAGCGCAACTATTCTAAACTTAAGAGATACACGAAAAGTTACTGCACAGCAGCTGTAGAAAAAAAATACACAGTAAAATGTTAAAACTTCTTGCAGATATCTGTAATTGCTCAATGATTACAGGCAAATTTCCTAATAAAGTTGTTCCAGTTTTCAAACATAAGGATAGACAAGAAATAAGCAATGATAGGCCTATTGCAATACAATCAGGATTTTTCAGTATACTTGGATCAGTTATGTTTAACAGGACTGTACTGGTTCTTGAAAATATGTTTCATCAAATGACCAGTTTGGATTTAGGAAAAGTAAATCAATGACAAATGCTATATATGAATTTACTGAAAAAGTTTTGAATGGCATTGAAAAAAAATGATACAACTGTGAGCCTGTTTATACACCTAATGAAAGAATTTATTCTTGTTAACCACAATTTTATTAGATAAATTGGAATTGTATGGTATACGAGCTTTCAGATACGATTGGTTTAATTCCTACTCTTGAACGTGAGACAGATACCCTGCCATCTACGCTACCGAGGCGGGAGATTTTAAGTGTGCTTGAAAGGGATAGCGCTACAACATTAAATTTACTGGCATGTAAAAGAACACCTAGGTAATCAAATTCCGCACGACGGAGGGGCTGTTGTGATCCTGGGGATTAAAAGCGTAGCTTACTATAATATATCGCTATCTCATTTTCCCATGTTTAATACAGTAGTAATTAGGAACATGCCTGCTTCAGGCTCAAGAGGTCCCGAGTATGAATCTGGATCATAAGGAGTAACCCGTATAGGGTTTTTGCGGGGTTTGCTCTTTTCCTAAAGGACGAATTTTGGATAACTCTAAGCCTTATGTACCCTGGGCTCATTTGAGCCCCATTTAACCCATTTCATTGATCGACTAATAGACTTAACGTAGGAGGGCATAAATGAAATTAAATAAATAAACAAATAAATAAAACGAGCAAACGTGGAGGTGGAGCATGACGGGTGTCTTCCCATCGAGAACTGCCACTGGAATGCAACTCTGATCTCAATAGGACAGATCGCATGCAGTGATCGCGAGGAAGAAATTGAACGCTCGGCACGCGCGTTCATAAAACATATCGTCCTAGAGGTCTTTGCCTGGACGCGAGAGGTGTTTAAGAAAAGATTTGCTATGGCTGCCCTGGAATGGTGGTGTCTTTGCCACACAGATTCTTCTTTTTTTTTTAATTTACGTCTTCCAACGTAAAGTCATATCGGACAATGAATGGAATGGGTGACATGATGTTCAAATGAGCCCAGGCTCCATGGAGCTTAGAGTTACCTAACTTTCGTGTTTCAGGATAAAAGAAAAACCCGGAAAAGCCTTATCCAGGTAAGCCAGCCGGACCGAGATTCGAACTCGGGATCCCTTGAACGTGAGGCAGATATGCTACCACCACGCTACCGAGGCAGGCTGCCACCTAGATGGGTCAGACCCAAGAGTAATGTGAATCGATAATAGCGGATAATAATCGACCTAACTTAATAGGACGATTTCGCTCCAAAAATTTCAAATATGACGCAGATAAAACGTCTAAAGCAGCAGCACAAATCTGGCGGGCTGTTTGGAACAGCCCGAAGGGTGGTCAAATCGTGTACCTGCTCTGGGAAGAGCTTAACCACGTAGTGGCGGGATGTGGATGTTGCAGAATGACGGGTGTATTTTAAGTGGGGTTAGTGTAGGGAGGTAGCTTTTTGCTCCTCAGGGAATGATGAACCGGGTGCTACGGACAGCGAGCACCGCTGGTGGGTTAGTTAATAAACTAGGAAGAAGGTATGTATAATTTTGAATATTCCATAATAACAATTTTGGAGTAGCTGAAATTTAATTTAGGCTGGAATGGAGATCATGTGGTTACCGGTAGTGACCGCAAGACATGCGGGGTAACCGGTATCGCTTTAAGCGACGCTGACGAGGAACATAATCCCCAAGGGATCTGTCGAGGGCGCTCTGATGTTGGGGCAAACCCTCGAAGAGTTTTGTCGCCCGGCGCCTAATTTCATCCTCCACATATCGGAGGGATGAAGCCTCATGAAGTAATCTCACGGGGAACCTTGTACAAAGAGAATAAATAATCCGAAGACATTTATTCTGTGCACGTTGGAGCAGAACTAGATGTGAGCCTGCGGCCATACCCCAGACTTCGCACGCATAGAGCATGATAGGGAGGACCAGAGCCATAAAGAGGCGCAACTTTAGGGGAACAGACATCGCAGACCGAAGCACAGGGTATAGTGATGCCACGGCACCACACGACCGATGAGCCTGCTCCTGGATGTGCTCCGGAAAAGTTAGGCCCTTGTCCAGCTTGACTCCCAAGTACTTGATTGAATTCTCCCACCTGATCCTTTGCCCGAAGTAGGTAAATTGGGGGAAGTTGGCGGGAAAGCGGCGCTTGGTGAACAATATCGCTTGGCTTTTCTCCGTATTAATGGACAATCGCCAAAGCGTGCACCATTCCTGGAGGAGGATTAGGTATCTTTGGATGGGGTTGAAGGTTCTGCGTGGGTGTCTATTTGTTGAGAATAGCAGCACGTCGTCAGCATACTGTGCTATGTTGACGTGCTGTTCAGTGGGAAGGTCAGCCACATAGACGCTGTACAGCGTCGGGGATAACACAAAACCTTCGGGGACTCCGCCGCGGATAGACCTTCCTGTAGATGTTTTTCCCGCCACTGTGACAGTGAAGAATCTATGCTTTAGGAAAGAGTGAAGAAGGTGTATGACTTGAGTGAGTAGCTCCAGTTGGATGAATTTGTACAGAAGACCCGCGTGCCAGGTCGTAGAGAAAGCCTTTTCCACGTCCAGAGAAACCGCCGAGGTGAATGCCTTGTCCTGGAAACCCAGGGCTGCAGCCTCCACCACGCGCAGCAACTGCTGTGACGTAGAATGCCCAGGACGAAAGCCAAACTGGTGAGGAGGGATAGCTTGTATGTCACCCAGAAGGGGGGACATGCGGGCTAAGAAAAGTCTCTCGAAAACCTTCAAGAGAACAGAAAGGAGGCTAATGGAGCGGTAGTTGGCAGGATTAACCGGGTCTTTCCCTGGCTTCAAGATGCATATCACCCGAGCCTCCTTCCAACTACGTGGAAAGTGACTCAGAGAGAGACACATATTGAAGACTTTGGTTAGAAATAACACGGCCCTGAAGGGAAGGTGGCGGAGCATGAGTGGCGTTATGCCATCAGGTCCCGCTGCCTTTTTTGGTTTGAGGCGCCGGAGTACGCCCTGAAGCTCACTGGGCCTTATAACTGGGAGTCTGTCCGCCTCAGCCGGGGGTCGCCGAAAGTATCGACGTACCTCCTGCGTAACGCGGTCAGAGAAGGCAGGGTCCTGGGGGTCTTCTCTAGGCCTCATGGTCCTCTCAATGTAGTCGGCGAACACCGTAGCCTTGGCCTGTGGTTCGTAGGACAGGCCTTGGGTACCCTGGAGTGGGGAGTTTGGTGTCCCTTGGCGGTTCCGAAGTCTTTTAATGACCCTCCACACGTCTCCATCCTCGGGGTTCATACGAGACATCGTGTCCTCCCACGCGCGCACTCTGTGCTCACGGAGGCGGGCACGAACCTCTCGGCACAGTCGCCGATGAAGCCCTCGATTATGAGGCGTGCGGTGTCTCTGGTAGAGCCGCCTTGCTGCCCATGAACGGCGAATGAGAAGTAGGATGTCTAGGGGAAGAACATCCGGATGAAGGGGGGCTGGGGTGATAACTGTAAGGTTGCGGACCGTTCGCTTCACGACTGAGGTGAAGGACGAGACCGCAGCCTCAAGGGAGGGAATGTCGGTTATGTTGGGGTTGGGAGGAATGGAGTCATTCAGGCAGACTTTGACGCAATCCCAGTCCACATCCCGGTTTTGAACCGAGACGTCATGATTGGCAATCCGTGTATTAACCTCAGCAAGTACTGGGTTGTGATCTGAATGTAATGCGTTAAGCGAAGTGAGTGAGAAATGAAATGGAAAGCGTTTGATGATAGCGAAGTCGATATGAGATGGGCGACCCCGACCACGCGGGTAATGAGTGGGTTGCCATGGGCCCTCAACTCGAAGGTGAGGGTCCGCATCTACCATGCGGATAATGTCACTGCCTCTCCTATCCGCTCGGAGACCATGATGCCAACGCTACGTCTAAAGCAGCAGCAGCACAAATCTGGCAGGCTGTTTGGAACAGCCCGAAGGGTGGTCAAATCGTGTACCTGCTCTGGGAAGAGCTTAACCACGTAGTGGCGGGATGTGGATGTTGCAGAATGACGGGTGTAATTTAAGTGGGGTTAGTGTAGGGAGGTAGCTTTTTGCTCCTCAAGGAATGATGAACCGGGTGCTACGGACAGCGAGCACCGCTGGTGGGTTAGTTAATAAACTAGGAAGAAGGTATGTATAATTTTGAATATTCCACAATAACAATTTTGGAGTAGCTGAAATTTAATTTAGGCTGGAATGGAGATCATGTGGTTACCGGTAGTGACCGCAAGACATGCGGGGTAACCGGTAACGCTTATAGCGACGCTCACGAGGAACATAATCCCCAAGGGATCTGACTAGGGCGCTCTGATGTTGGGGCAAACCCTCGAAGAATTTTGTCGCCCGGCGTCTAATTTCATCCTCCACATATCGGAGGGATGAAGCCTCATGAAGTAATCTCACGGGGAACCTTGTACAGACAGAATAAATAATCCGAAGACATTTATTCTGTGCACGTTGGAGCAGAACTAGATGTGAGCCTGCGGCCATACCCCAGACTTCGCACGCATAGAGCATGATAGGGAGGACCAGAGCCATAAAGAGGCGCAACTTTAGGGGAACAGACATCGCAGACCGAAGCACAGGGTATAGTGATGCCACAGCACCACACGACCGATGAGCTTGCTCCTGGATGTGCTCCCGAAAAGTTAGGCCCTTGTCCAGCTTGACTCCCAAGTACTTGATTGAATTCTCCCACCTGATCCCTTGCCCGAAGTAGGTAAATTGGGGGAAGTTGGCGGGAAAGCGGCGCTTGGTGAACAATATCGCTTGGCTTTTCTCCGTATTAATGGACAATCGCCAAAGCGTGCACCATTCCTGGAGGAGGATTAGATATCTCTGGATGGGGTTGAAGGTTCTGCGTGGGTGTCTATTTGTTGAGAATAGCAGCACGTCGTCAGCATACTGTGCTATGTTGACGTGCTGTTCAGTGGGAACGTCAGCCACATAGACGCTGTACAGCGTCGGGGATAACACAGAACCTTCGGGGACTCCGCCGCGGATAGACCTTCCTGTAGATGTTTTTCCCGCCACTGTGACAGTGAAGAATCTATGCTTTAGGAAAGAGTGAAGAAGGTGTATGACTTGAGTGGGTAGCTCCAGTTGGATGAATTTGTACAGAAGACCCGCGTGCCAGGTCGTAGAGAAGGCCTTTTCCACGTCCAGAGATACCGCCGAGGTGAATGCCTTGTCCTGGAAACCCAGGGCTGCAGCCTCCACCACGCGCAGCAACTGCTGTGACGTAGAATGCCCAGGACGAAAGCCAAACTGGTGAGGAGGGATAGCTTGTATGTCACCCAGAAGGGGGGACATGCGGGCTAAGAAAAGTCTCTCGAAAACCTTCGAGAGAACAGAAAGGAGACTGATGGAACGGTAGTTGGCAGGATTAACCGGGTCTTTCCCTGGCTTCAAGATGCATATCACCCGCGCCTCTCTCCAACTACGTGGAAAGTGACTCAGGGAGAGACACATATTGAAGACTTTGGTTAGAAATAACACGGCCCTGAAGGGAAGGTGGCGGAGCATGAGTGGCGTTATGCCATCAGGTCCCGCTGCCTTTTTCGGTTTGAGGCGCCGGAGTACGCCCTGAAGCTCACTGGGCCTTATAACTGGGAGTCTGTCCGCCTCAGCCGGGGGTCGCCGAATGTATCGACGTACCTCCTGCCTAACGCGGTCAGAGAAGGCAGGGTCCTGGGGGTCTTTTCTAGGCCTCATGGTCCTCTCAAGGTAGTCGGCGAACACCGTAGCCTTGGCCTGTGGTTCGTAGGACAGGCCTTGGATGCCCTGGAGTGGGGAGTTTGGTGTCCCTTGGCGGTTCCGAAGTCTTTTAATGACCCTCCACACGTCTCCATCGTCGAGGTTCATACGAGACATCGTGTCCTCCCACGCGCGCACTCTGTGCTCACGGAGGCGGGCACGAACCTCTCGGCACAGTCGCCGATGAAGCCCTCGATTATGAGGCGTGCGGTGTCTTTGGTATAGCCGCCTTGCTGCCCAAGAACGGCGAATGAGAAGTAGGATGTCTAGGGGAAGAACATCCGGATGAAGGGGGGCTGGGGTGATAACTGTAATTTTGTGGACCGTTCGCTTCACGACTGAGGTGAAGGACGAGACCGCAGCCTCAAGGGAGGGAATGTCGGTTATGTTGGGGTTGGGAGGAATGGAGTCATTCAGGCAGACTTTGACGCAATCCCAGTCCACATCCCGTTTTTGAACCGAGACGTCATGATTGGCAATCCGTGTATTAACCTCAGCAAGTACTGGGTTGTGATCTGAATGTAATGCGTTAAGCGAAGTGAGTGAGAGATGAAATGGAAAGCGTTTGATGATAGCGAAGTCGATATGAGATGGGCGACCCCGACCACGCGGGTAATGAGTGGGTTGCCATGGGCCCTCAACTCGAAGGTGAGGGTCCGCATCTACCATGCGGATAATGTCACTGCCTCTCCTATCCGCTCGGGGACCATGATGCCAACGCTGATGTTTGGCATTGAAGTCCCCGGCCATAATGACATTGGGATGTAAAGAAAGAATGGATTGGTAGTCATTGGCTATGAACTGTGAGCGGGGAGGATGGTAGGCTGATACTACCAGGACTTCAGAACCGCCAAGGTTCACGCAGGCTGCCGTGGCTTCTAGTGACTGGAGTTGTGGAAGCTGGACAGCTCGATGGACCACACTTCTCCTCACCAGGATCGCTGTGCCACCTCCTCGGCGACCAGCGCGATCCGTTCGGAGACAGTGATACCCCGAGAGATGGAAGGGGATCTGGGGGCGGAGATGGGTTTCCGACACCAAGATGAGGTCCAGGACATTGGATCTTGCAAAATGTAGGAGCTCGTCCCGTTGATCCGCCACTCCAGCCGCGTTCCAGAACGCGAACCTGAACGAGGTGCTTGACCTAGTTCGTGCTGCCATTCTGGGCCGGGGCGGTAAAGGAGGTCAGAAAGGCAAGCCCCTCCATGGCTGTCACCATGCGGGTTGCGGGGTCTGTCGTGGAGGTATACCGCACCAGCAGTTCACAGAGTCGCTCACCGTGGGACTGTAACAACTGATACAGCCACGTCAGCAACTCCGACCGTGGTGAGGTGGAGGGAGTTGTGTGTGAAGTTTGGGACTTCGAAGGTGAGGAGTGTCTTGGGGCTGGCCTACCTTTGGCTTTCTCGTCCCTAATCTGTCGAGCGGGCTTGGGTTCACCAGACCCGCTCCCAGCCTCGGAATCCGAGTCCGCCCTTTTGGCCGCCTCACGACCCTCCTCCCTTCTGGGAGTGGCTCTAGGTGGGGCTGGAGCTTTGTGTTGTTTTTTAGGTTTGACTGTGCGTGTGTGTGTATCCTTGGGGGGTTGTGTCTTGCCCCGCAACGTCGTCGAGTCACCGGCTGGTTTGCGCACCACCTCAGCAAAGGATGGGGCACTGTTGGAGTTAGGCAATTGTTGCCGTGGTGCTATGGAAGAGGTTGCCCTCTCCGCTTCTGGCTCAGAACGGGTGTTCTGGGTTATTGGCCCTGGAGCTGGTCTCCTAGAGGCAATAACCGCCTTCCTGGTAGGGCAACCTCCATAGCACGCTATGTGCCCTCCTTTGCAGTTGGCGCAGGTTGGGTCTTCCGTGATGGCACGGGGGCAGTCCTCTCTGAGGTGGGTGCCACCGCACCTCAAGCAGCGAGGATTACGGTGGCAGAAGAGGCTGGAATGATTAAATCCCAGACATCTGTAGCACTGTGGGGGCCCGCCAGAGCCTTTGGCTGGTTCCAGAGTGACCCGGAGGTAGCAGATGGTGCGAACATCATCCAACTTGACCTCGGGGTCGTTTACCCGCTCCACCACAACTAGGAACAGGGGAAGGGGAGCTTTAGTTCCCTGGCGATCTGGAGCAGGTCGAGTGAGCTGCTTCACTATTCTAGGGGTGATACCCTGGCGGGTGAGGTCTGCCCTTATGTCATCCACGGAAGTGTCCGCGGGTAACCCTCGGATGACTCGTCGTACATCACGGGCCTTATTCAGGCCAAAGGTAAAATGAGGAATTTTCCTCTGCTTGAGTTGTAGCAGAATCTTGGTGTAGTCCCCCTCGTTCTTAGCGTGGAAGACAAATCGGCTCTTGTTCCTTCTCACCGAACACTCGTTCTCGAGGGTCGGCATAACCTCCTTAAGGAAGCCTACCGCCCACAAGAAGTTGTCCACGATGATAGGCGGTATGTGCCGCCTTTGACTTCCAGCCTGGTTCTGACCGGAGGTGGGTCGAGAAGACTGGCCAGAGGGCACGCCCTCTGCAGCCAGTCTTGCTGCTCTCTTGGTTCTCCGTGACCTTACCTCACGGAACTCCTCACCCTCGCCATCCGACGAGAGGTCCGAAGAGCTGGGCTCCCGGCCTCCCTCAGATGCCGAAGAGTAAGCAGAGTTGCAGGAGAGCACGGATGTTCTCCCACTCCTTGATTGAAAACTGCGCACACTATTGCGCTCGTCGTCGGAGTCAGACTCCGAAATTTTGCCTGCACGAGAAACAGCTTCCCGTGAGACGCCCTGGTCAGTAGGTTGTTCAAGAAGGACTACCTTGCCCTTTCCGCCGAAGCGTTGTTGGCGAGGTTTCCTCTTCCTTAATCCTCCAGTGGAGGTGCTTGGTTTGGCCATAGCAGCCGGTTCATCAGACCCTGTACGGGTCGAGGTGGATAGAATAGCACTGGCTTCTGCCATTAGGAAAAATTGGAAGTGAGAAAAGAAAGAAAGAAAAAAACTAATGGAGGAGGTACTGAGCAGGTACACTAACAGCCCTGCACCCGCAGGTGCAGTACAATCAACCGCCCTACGGGTGTCCTTACCTCTAGGCAGCGGGTGCTGAACAGCGTGCAACTCAGAGGACCGGACACCTGATTTAACAGTATGCGCCTAACCCAGTCACAAGGACTGGATGGCTCAGATCGTGAGTCGCCCCGCTACCTTTGTAGAATTCCCTTCTTGAAGATGGAGAAGAAGGCAGCTGAGTGTTGTCCCTCAGAAGAAGGTGAAGAAGGCAGCTGAGTGTTGTCCCTCAGAAGCAGGCAGCGTTTTCTGCGAGGTCGGTAGAGTAGCGCGATTGCCGGGAGCTTCCCTAAGGTCCCTGCCGATGGTGGCAATCCGCTTGCTCTGCCGCTGCGTAGTCCCAAGCTGGTCTCTCTGAAGAGGCGATGTTGACTCCTCGACGTCTCGAGGAGAAGTCCCAAATGAAAAAAACGTCTAAAGCATTGATGCCTACCCGACTTATACCCAAATCCGTCGCTCTTAGCATAGCTATACATCTACATGACTAGTCATAATTTTAGAAATAACGACAATGGTAACTATTCTAGTCTACTCCTCTCTTTAGAAAGGAAATCTAAAGCATTAAATGAATCAACTGAATGATATTTCTTATTAGGAATTGTATTTCTGCTTCTATTTTGAACGACAGCTTAAATAACTACTGTGCCGCCATCTCTGTAAAATCTCTGCTGGAAGGTACTTAAAGTGAACCCTTTCAGTTGTAAGCAGCAGAGTTGTCAATAAACAAATAATTGTGCATGTACTCAGAAAAAGGGACAGTTAAATATTTAATATCTGACAGATACAAAACAATATTGCTACTTATTTACTTTCTAAGCAGAGGGATTTTGAATTTTTGAACCCATGGCAAATGTGGCTTGAACAAAAGACACATTTTGCAAAAGTTAAAGTTTAGAATGAGCGGGAAAGAATCAAAATGGGTGAAACTTAACCTGATGCTTATATTTTAAATATCCTGATTCAGCAGCTCTAGATATTAAATATTGTTTGTATGTTGTATTTATGAGTGTATGTTGTATTTATTTACACTTCAAATTCCTGAGATGTTCCTTTACTATTGTTTTCAATGATTTCATTTTGTTTAAAAATGGTTAGCACAGATTCTGTGGGCCTCAAAACATGTATTCCTGATAAAATCTCATACTGAATTTTCAGATGGAATGTAATATTTACCTACTACGGAGTAAAGAAAGTAAAAATATTAGAAATGGATTTTTGCATTTGACTTGAAAGGAAGGGAAGAATAATCATACATTCTCCTTTATTAGGGTTCTAGAATTCCTCCAGAAAAGGAGCTCTGGAAGTTTTAGTGTTTCCTAATAGCGTTCATGTTTTGGTTATATCCTAGTAAGAAGTCAAATTTCTTATTGATGCTATGAACGGATACTAACAACTTTATGTTTAATTGCATTTTGCTGGTCTCTCCCCTTCTCCCTCCTTCGCTCGCTCCCTCCCACACTCACTCACCCACTCACTCCCTCCCACACTCGCCCACCCACCCACCCACTCACTCACTCACTCACTCACTCACTCACTCACTCACTCACTCACTCACTCACTCACTCACTCACACACAGTGTCACGCCGGCGAGAAAGTAGTTGGCGCACACAGCTCGGGTGCTGCCACCGTCAACGCTGTCTGTCTACAAAAGCCGGCTGAATAAATTGCTTTTTGTTCTGCCGCCGTCACTCTTCAAGAAATTACGATTCTGTAATAATCCAATTCTAGATGTTTCTAAAAACATTCTACCGCGACCCGGGGATATAAGGTAGCGCTAAAGCTAGCCAGAGGTGTGTGACAGTGGGACCTGACGGGCTGACACCCTTCCGCTCCACCACCTTACCTTCAACGCTGTGCTCTTTTTGATAAGGATGTCTATAATGTGTCTCGCCCTGGCGTACTTCGCAAGAGAGTGGAGATAGCCCCGGATGATTTGCCTTTTGAAGGGAAGGACGTTAATGTTGGAGGACGTAAATTACAAAGAAAGAGAGAGAGAGAGAGAGAGAGAGAGAGAGAGAGAGAGAGAGAGAGAGAGAGAGAGAGAGAGAGAAACAGATCTTCCACACCAGCCATGTGTTGGCTGATGTTCCTATGAGTAGAGCCAGACTCAAAAATTCAATGCCATAGCCAAGGTTTGAGCCACGTAGCTCCCATCTCCGTCCCGTTGCTCTTAAACACTGAGCTACTATGGCCAACGTGCCGACATGACAAGTGCCAGGTATATTCCCGATAGACTACTAGGGGTTCTCATATGCTATGAGACACACACTTTTGTGACAAATTACTATGGTATAAGTATTAAAGTCCCAGGCTTCATAGTTAAACCAGTTAAACCGCATGGAGACCGGGAGATCATTGGTTCAAATACTGACTATAGCATTAAACTTTGCAGTCTGGCTCTTCTCATCCAAACCTGAGCCTACACACTTCTAGTGTGGAAGAAATGATTATTTTACATCAACTTACTTAACATACATAGTGGTTTACCTATGAAGCCTGGAACTTAAGTACTTACAGTACAGTCAGTCACCGCAAAATGTGCGTGTCTCATAGCTTATGAGAACCCATAGTGGTCCACCGGGAAATATACAAGTCAGTTGGAAAATTTAAAGTTATGTGGGCATGTTGGCCATAGTAGCTCAGTGGTTTAGAGCAACCGCACGGATACCGGGAGATCATTGGTTCAAATCCCGGCTATAGCATTGAATATTTCAGTCTGGCTGTATACATTAAAATTCTTTTTTGTTTAAACAGTCTCTTAGGCGTCGTTTCCGTAAAATTACTAAACTTATATCTGTGTATGTTCTACCTGTAACAGAATAGTATTGCTGGAGGGCAATTTATTGGATCTGCACATTTGAATACATTCTATATGGAACTTGGTGTAATTTTTTAATTTTCAATGGAAATATTCCAGGTAAGCCAATAATTCAACCAGATTATTCCAATACTACAATGAACAAACACAAGCTCTAGCTCTACAGAAATAATTATTTTCGAACGCTTCCTTTCCCATAAACAGTTATTAGTGTTTTTAGATTTTAGCTCACTGTATGGTATAGTTACTATTCGTTTTCATGCTATAGAAATCAATTAAATGAAGTTCATATCTAAATAACATAATTGCAAACTGTTACTTATCTTTGCGAATATTTAGAAACTTTCTTTCCGACTATACAATTTTACAGGTAGAGCCATCTATGGGCAGAGGAAAGCGTTGCTTCGTTGTTGGTCATTCAAAGCTTGTTTACCTAATAGGCATTCAAAATAACAACAAATTGGTCTTATTCATAACATATATTTAGAGCAAAACGTTAATATATTTCACTCACACTACTTTCTCAATCCACTTTCACAAAGGCTTATTTTTCCACCTGCTCCAAATGTAAGATAAAAGTTATTACACGTTTCCTTTTTTTACAAGAAAGATAAAGGGACTAAATGTATAAGCAACTTTTGAAACATAACCCACGATAGAGAAAATTTGGAATGAGAAAACGTCTAGGGTATGTATTATTATCGGATATATTTATATATATATATATATATATATATACATATATAACATTAGATTAAGAAGTTTTAGTGTTTCCTATTAGCGTTCATGTTTTGGTTATATCCTAGCAAGAAGTCAAATTTCTTACCCTCCTTCTCTTGCTCGCTCCCTCCCTCCCACACTCACTCACCCACTCACTCCCTCCCACACTCGCCCACCCACCCACCCACCCACCCACCCACTCACTCACTCACTCACTCACTCACTCACACACAGTGTCACGCCGGTGAGAAAGTAGTTAGCGCACACAGCTCGGGTGCTGCCACCGTCAACGCTGTCTCTCTTCAAAAGCCGGCTGAATAAATTGCTTTTTGTTCTGCCGCCGTCACTCTTCAAGAAATTACGATTCTGTAATAATCCAATTCCAGATGTTTCTAAAAACATTCTACCGCGACCCGGGGATATAAGGTAGCGCTAAAGCTAGCCACAGGTGTGTGACAGTGGGACCTGATGGGCTGACACCCTTCCGCTCCACCACCTTACCTTCAACGCTGTGCTCTTTTTGATAAGGATGTCTATAATGTGTCTCGCCCTGGGGTACTTCGCAAGAGAGTGGAGATAGACCCGGATGATTTGCCTTTTGAAGGGAAGGATTTAATGAATCCTTCCAGCTACTGGCCCAATAGTCTCCTTTCGTCCGCGCAAGGCTGGTCCCAAACGGCTTGTACCCACTACTGAACCACAACCAAAGCTTCCCTTTTCATCGGTTTGGATATCGTCATGGGCAATGAAAATGAAGACAAATGAAAAGTGAATTGGAATTCTGAGTAGACAATATGGGTATGACAAAATCCGGAATAGTGAAGACAGAGACCAAAATTTACCCCCTCCCCCCAAAAAACAGGTGGACATGAAGAAGGACATGGAAGCGCTCGGCGGAAGAAAGGGAGATATGGGCCAACGTGCTAACGACGTGGAGGGCCTCGGAGGACAGCTTATCATCCTGGAAGACGGAATCGAGAAGCGGATGGAGTCTACTGATGGACTGGATAGCACAGGCTTGAGGAGGGGGCAATAGCGGCGAATCTTGAATATCAGTATTCGATCTTCGGGGACTAAGAATCGGCCCAAGGGCATCAACGATTCCCCAGAGGTGTGAGTGTCATAAGTGTGGCCAGCCAGGACACCTAACAAGGGGCTGACTACGCCAAGACCAGGAGCTGGTGGTGCCTGCGGTGGACGGGATAACGCAAGCCTTAGGAGAGAGCAGTTAGCGCCTGAGGTAACCGGCATCTCTGTATTGGAGGACAGAAGTGTTCGTTACGATGGAGATGATAAGTCGACTGAGAAACGTCAGTCACCTAATGGGGTATGTTGGGGATGCAGCCACTTGGGGTATCTGATGAGACTCTGCCCACGACTAAGCCGACGGACGTCAAATGGTGTATACTGATGATGTAAACAACCAGAATAATTTGTGGGTGACTCTACGGCCTGGTTGATGACCCGGGACTGTGGCGTTGGCTGAAAGAGTAAGGCTAGAAGCAAGATGTTTGCGGAAGCGCACCAAGAGGGTCTGCGGTCATGATACCCATGAGGCGCTGTGAAGAAGTGCACAAGGCGACCGGTCAACACATCCAGTGGCGAAGACCCGGAAGGACCAGCCAGCCTACGGCAGAGATTTTGCGTGGAGGCCGCGCATCGCCCTATCCTGACCAGGGAGCACTGCCCCAAGCTCCGACCAGCGAAGGACCGTACAGTTGAGAAGAGGAACAGTGATTTAAGTCTATCGCATCCAAAGGTTACCAAAGGGTAAAGCCGGCTAGTGTAGAAGAAACGATTAATTTCCATTTTACCTAAAAAAAATAGTGGTTTAACTATTAAGCCTGGGACTTCAGTACTTACAGCATAGTAATTTGCCACAAAAGGTGTGTTTCTCATTGTACATGAGAACCCCTAGTGGTTTGCCGGGAAACATACAAGTCAGTTGGAGAATTTAATGTCATGTCGGTAGGTTGGCCATAGTAGCTCAATGGTTAGGAGCAATCGGATGGAGACTGAGAGATACGTGGTTTAAATCCCAGCATTGTATTTTCAGTCTGGCTCTACTCATCCATGTTACACATATTTAATACATTATGGCCTGTGTTGCTATTTGCAGATGATTTAGTAGCAGGAGCTATTTCCAAAGTGCGAATAGATAGAGCATTTGGAACAATAGATAAATTTTGTAAGGAATGGAGCCTTAGAATTAATGTAAACGAAACCAAAATTTTGGTGTTTAAGAAAGGCAACAAGTTAAGAAAAGAGGAGAAATGGTACTGGCAAGAAAGAGAAATTGAGGTGGTCAATACTTTTAACTGTCTAGGACTACAATTAAATAGTAAGGGGGGTTGGAAAGAGCAGAAGAGAATGGTAATGGCAAAAAGTAAAATTGCATTAAAAGGTATTAAAGCATGCCTAGATAAATTACCAGGATTGCAAATAAAACAGCTGGGGAGAATTTACACAGCCGTAGTAGAAGCAAAAATTCTCTATGGGGTAGAAATATGGGATTTGGAGGAGGGGGGTGCAAATATGAATGTGATACATAGAAACTTTTGCAAACAAATTTTGGGCTTACCACAAGCTTCACCAAATGGAGTGGCGCAAGCAGAATTGGGAAGACTGGGAACTAGAGGGAAATTGGGGGAAAGGGTGTTAAAATATTGGGCGAGAATTAGGAGTTTAGATGAGCAGAATATTCTGCGTCAATGCTTGATAGTACGGGAAAGACTAAATCAGAAAGATTCATGGATAAATATGATAAAGGAAATGATTTTAAAAATAGGGTTGGGTGTCATGTGGGAAAACAGGGAATTATTGCAAAGTGGATTTTGGAAAGAACTTAGATTAAGCACAGAAGATATTGTGACTTTGTGGGTTCCTGAAATGAAAAGTCCAATTGCACCTCTCAAAAATGTTCTTTATTTCCACCGACTTACAGTTAAACACTTGCCAATTACACAGAATTACGTAATGCACACAATTACGATTCACCAGTTCGTCCGTTACAGTTCCACTTACACTCGCAATTACGTAAACTCCTCCGACACACGTACACAGTCCTCTCGTCCGTACACTAGCACGGCGCTGCATCGCTGCTCGCCAAGAACTAACTGACCTCATTCGTTGCAGCCCTTTTTATAGGAATATCACTGTTTTCTAGAAGTCTCTGGTTTCAGTGAATCACCGCGAAGATTCCAGATGGCAGGCGAAGGGGAAAGAGGCGACCAGCGACAAGTGATACTTCCTTAATCATCCCCTCAGTTAGTGACTGAGATTAATGGGAGGGTGTGGCTCGGCTGCCTCTGCTCCCTTCTCAGCTGTCGTTGGTCCTGCTTTCCGATAATTGGGTGGCACTGCTCCCTCCTCAAAGCTGGTCGTCCCTAACAGCACCATCATAGCGGGCTAGACGATCCAGGTGTACCACCAACATCTTTCCTCGGGGCACCTTCTGGATGCGGTAGATCACGTAATTTATCCTCTTCACCACCCGGTACGGCCCTTGCCATGGCTGCTGAAGCTTCGGGTAGCATCCCTTGGTCCGCGTCGGACGGTACGACCAGACCAGGTCACCTTGCTGGAACCCTTGACTGTTGGCTTGCCTGTCATATCTGGTCTTCATGCGGTCGCTCGCCTTCTGGATGTTCTGGCGAGCCATCTCGTGCATGTCGTGCAGATGGTCCATCAAGTTCTCCACATACTCGGTCGCTGGCTGTTTCGCTTCCGGAGGGTTTCCAAAAACCAGGTCACAAAGGAGGCGTAACTCTCGGCCGAACATTAAGCTGGCTGGCGTCATCCCAGTTGTGTCGTGTGTAGACGAGCGGTAGGCCAGCAAGAACAGTGGTACCTTGACGTCCCAGTCTCGCTGATGGCTGGCCACGACCTTCCTCAGGTGTTCCTCTAAGGTCTTGATGTATCTTTCGACCATGCCATCCGACTGGGGATGTAGAGGCGTCGTGCGGGTCTTGTTCACCCCAAGCCTTTGTAGTGCCTCCTTCATTAGGTTGGACTCAAAATTGGTACCCTGGTCACTGTGTAGCTCTAACGGCATCCCAAATCGACAGAACACTTGCTCCACGAGGCAGTCTGTGATTGTCTTTGCCTCTTGGTTTGGGATGGCATACACCTCCGGCCACTTGGTGAAGTAGTCCACGACCACCATTAGGTACTTGTTGCCTCGGTCAGAAACTCGGAACGGTCCAGCAATGTCAACGGCGATCCGTTCGAATGGCGCTCCGACGTTGTACTGCTGCATGTGACCCCGGCTCCTAGTCTGGGGGCCGCGACTCGCCGCGCACACTTGACACTGACGGCACCATCTCTCAGCATCTGCTCGGAGTCTCAGCCAGTAGTAGCGCTGCCGTAGTTTGGCAATCGTTCGGTTCGCTCCCAGGTGTCCTCCTGAAGTACCGGCGTGCACTTCTTCCAAGACTTCCGGGACCTTACTCCGGGGAAGTACCAACTGTTCTCTCTGCGTCTTCCCATCGGGTGATTCCCATACCCGGAACAGCACGCCCTCTCTGGTCTTCAATGAGTCCCATTGGGCCCAGTACGAGTTGTAGGTGGCGCTCTTCGGTGCGATGTCCTTCCAGGTTGGTCTTGTCCCTGCCTCCACTTCCCTCAAGAGTGGCCCCAAGTCTGCGTCCGCCAGCTGCTCTTTCCTCAGGCCATCACTATCCCAGCCGTCCGCAGGCACTGCCACAACTACTCGGACTGCTGCGGCACGCTCCTTCTCTTCCATTATTGTACACTGGCCGCACTCTTCTGGACAGGGTCTTCGGGACATGGCGTCTGCGTTACCGTGACTCTTCCCTCTACGATGTTCCGAGGTGAAGTCGTAATCCTGCAGCCTCTGGACCCAACGTGCTGTCTGGCCTTCCAGGTTCTTAAAGCTCAATAGCCAAGTTAGGGTGGAATGGTCAGTCCTCAGGTGAAATGGCTGACCGTGCAGGTACTTGTGGAGGTGCTCCAAGGTCTTTACTACCGCCAGTAGCTCTCGTTGGGTGACGCAGTAGTTCTTCTCTGCCTTGGATAGCGTCTTGCTGTAGTAGGCTATTACCCACTCATGGCCGTCCTGGATCTGCGATAGGACACCTCCAATGCAATGGTCGCTAGCGTCGGTGTCCACAATGAAGGCGCCACCCGGTTGTGGGAAACCCAAAATTGGAGCACTGCACAGGGTCTCCTTTAGGTGCTGGAAAGTGTTTTCGGCGTCCTCTGTCCACACATAAGGCCGGTGTTCCTCTGTCAGGCTGGTGAGGGGTTTTGCAATGTTGGAGAACCCCTTTATGAAGCGGCGGTAATAACTGCACAGTTCAGGAAACTGCGCAACTCTTTCTTATCCTTTGGGCGAGGCCAATCTCTCACAGCCTGTGTCTTCTCCGGGTCTGTGGCCACTCCGGTTGTTGAGACTATGTGGCCTAAGTAGTTCACTTCGTTGCGGAAGAGCTGGCACTTCTTCGCTTTCAGCTTCAAGTTGGTCGCCTGCAGTCTCTGTAGCACCTTACTCAGATTCTCGAGGTGATCTTCAAAAGTCTTCCCGACGATGATGATGTTGCCAGGTACGGCAGGCAGGCATTGTAAGTCAGCCCTCTCATCACTGATTCCATGAGGCGTTGGAAGGTAGCTGGTGCGTTGCAGAGGCCAAAGGGCATAACCGTGAACTGCCAGAGCCCTTGGCCTGTCGAGAATGCGGTCTTCTCCTTGTCTCTTGGGTCTAGAGCTACCTGTCAGTAGCCCGACTTCAGGTCCAGGTTCGAGAACCACTGTGCACCAGCTAGCGTGTCCAGGGTGTCATCAATCCGGGGTAAGGGGAAAAAGTCCTTCCGGGTGACAGCGTTCAACTTTCTGTAGTCTACGCAGAAGCGCAGCTCGCCGTTCTTCTTTGTCACCAAGACTAAAGGGGAACACCAAGGGCTGTCAGACTCTTCAATCACTCCCCCGGATCTCATGTCCTCCAGCATGTCTCGCACCGCCCCTTGCTTCGCCAGCGGAACGCGTCTATGTGGTTGCCGAATAGGCCGGACGTCCCCGGTGTCGATGCGGTGAGGCACTCTGTCCGTGCGGCCGCAGTAACTGTCGCCTTGGCTGAAGATGCTCTGGTATCGCCTCAGCAGTTGTCGAACTTTCCCCAGCTGTTCTACGGTCAGGTGGTCGGCCGCCCTCTCCAGTAGGCCTTCCAGCCGGCGCCCCAGGTGTTGCGTTGGCACCGGCTCCTGTGTCTTGTCGATTGCTGTTACGCTCACCACGGGCTCGCACGTTCCCAACTCCGTCCCGGCCTGGACGTTATGATTGGTGTCCGTTGGATTTAGCCGTTTCACTGGCACCTCCTCTCGGCACGGCAGCAATGCCCTGGCTACACACAGTCCGTGTACAGGCGTCTTCTGGTCCAGCATCATGTTCCTGGTTCTCTGGCCCTCCAGTCGCGCCGTCACCACCACCTCGCTCCTCGCGGGGACAACCACGCCTTCGTTCAAGACGACCCTGCAAATTCCAAGGCGCTCTTCTGGTTGACGGAGTATAACCTCTTCTCCGTTGAGCCGCAGGACCTTCTTGCCTACGTCGACCGTCGCCTCATGGCTCCTGAGGGCATCCAATCCCAGTATCACCTCCTCAGCCACTTTCGCGACGAACACCCACAGACGTACGGTACTCCTTCCCAAGGTCAGCTTCAGCAGGGCCTCCTTCTCCACAGGCAAGGTGTCGCCCGATGCCGTGACAAGCTGGTATGGTCGACTCGGCTTCCTTGTCGGCAAACCCTTCGCCACGTCAGGTCTGATGATGGTCACGGCTTCCCAGGTGTCCACCAGCACGCGGCACGGCTTCCCTCTCACCAAACCGTCCGCGATGAGGCTGTCATCCATACGCCGGCTGACGGCGCGCAGTGTCACTCGAGGGGATGGTGGTGATGGTGCCGACGTGCCCCTCTCCACGACGGCCCTTACTCGTTTTTCGGCTGCTCTTCCTGGTGTGGGCAGTCTCTCTGCAGCTGTCCGGGCTGTCCACACCCCCAACACAGGCCACTAGGTGTTCGCCGGCGTCCCTCGGCTGGTCTTCTGTCTCCGGTGTAGCGGACACTCCTCGTTCTCGACGTCGGGATAGCTGTTACTTTGGCCGCCTCCATCCTTAATGCTGCCGTCAGCGCCTCGTGGATGGTTTTATAATCGCCGCGCATTAGCCGCTGACGAATCTCCGTGTCTCGTACCACGGCCACGAATGTTGTAGGCAGCTTCCCGGGATACGAACTCTGGTGGGATGTCGACTAGGGCCTTGCTAGCCAGTTGTTCAACTGCCAGGGCGAACTCCTGCAGCGTCTCCTCTGGCTGCTGTGACCCTGCCTTCAGCTGGCTGCGGTACGCTGCGGCTAAGCGGTGGTTCCCAAAACGATTCTCCAGGGCCTCCCAGATGTCCTTGGACGCCGCCGTTGTCGGTACCGCGTTCAGGACATCCGCGGCCCGTCCCTGGAGGCTGGCTATTAACTGTGTGGCCTCCTCCTCCGGTGACCATCTGTTGTGCTTGGCCACTCTGTGTAACTGGCGGCGGAAGACCTCAAGGGTTGACGCACCGTCATATTTCGGAGGTTTGACGCGCGCCGATGTTGTGTCGCGTCCCGGTGCGTCGGCCTTCAAATTCTTCAACCTCCTGCCGAGGACGTCCTCCACCATGGCGTTCAGGGACTTGACGCTGCTGTCGGCCTTCCCTTCCAGGTCGTTAACGCGGCTAGCCAGGTCCTCGACGCGCTCGTCTACTTGGCCCATCCGCTTGCCCAGCCCCGTCACGTCATCCCTCACGCCGGCCAACTGCTCTTCAAATTTGGCGGCGAGAGCCTCGTTCGCCCCCTTCATTTCCGTGGTCAGTTCGGCCATCTTTGCGGTCATTGTCGTGGCCAAGTTGTTGTTTGCCGTTTCCGTCTTCGCTGTTTATTCGGCCTTCATTTCTTCCATCTTCTCGGCGATGTTGTCGTTAGCCGTCTTCATTTGTTTCAGTTCCGCGGCCAGGTTGTTATTTATAGTCTCCAGCTTCGCGGCCAGGCTATTTGCCGCTTCTGTTTTTGCAGCGAGGTTGTCATTCGCCGTCTTCATTTCTGTCAGTTCCGCGGCCAGGCTATTATTTGCCGCTTTCATTTCCAAGGTCAATTCGGCCTTCATTTACATCATCTTCTCCAAAATCTTTTCCAATGCCGCGTCCATGGTTGTGATGTTCGGTGATGTCACACCAGTGTGACTTTGTGGGTTCGTGAAATGAAAAGTCCAAGTGCACCACTCAAAAATGTTCTTTATTTCCCCTGACTTACAGTTGAACACTTGCCATTTACACAGAATTACGTAATGCACACAATTACGATTCACCAGTTCGTCCGTTACAGTTCCACTTGCACTCGCAATTACGTAAACTCCTCCGACACACGTACACAGTCTTCTCGTCCGTACACGAGCACGGTGCTGCTTCGCTGCTCGCCAAGAACTAACTGACCTCACTCATTGCAGCCCTTTTTATAGGAATATCACTCTTTTCTAGAAGTCTCTGGTTTCAGTGAATCACCGCGAAGATTCCAGATGGCAGGTGAAGGGGGAAGAGGCGGCCAGCGACAAGTGACACTTCCTTAATCATCCCCTCAGTTAGTGACTGAGATTAATGGGAGGGTGTGGCTCGGCTGCCTCTGGTCCCTTCTCAGCTGTCGTTGGTCGGGCTTTTTTTTTTTTTGTTATTTACGTCCTCCAACGTTAAGTCATATCGGACGGTGAATGGAATGGGTGAAATGATGCTCAAATGAGCCCAGGGTCCATAGAGCTTAGAGTTACATGACATTCGTCTTTTAGGATAAGGGAAAACCCCGGAAAAAACCTTATCCATGTAACTCACCCTGACCGAGATTCGAACTCGGAACCTCTTGAACGTGAGGCAGACATGCTACCATCTACGCTACCGAGGCGGGCGGTCGGGCTTTCCGATAATTGGCTGACAATATTGAAAGGCAAGAGATGTTAGGAAGCTTCAACTTGAAAAGCTCACTGTAAATTTATAGAGATGAAAGTGATGTGGAGCAGGGAAATGTACATTGATATTTGTGATAATGCAGCAAGAGAAGGCTTTGCATGGGCTAGAACAAAGGTGGTAAAACTGAAGGGTTTGGGAAGAGGGAGGGATCTGGAGAAATGCCCATTGTGTGACCAAAGGGATAAAGAATGGCATTTGCTTCTAGAATGTGAAGAAACTAAGTTGCTCAGGGAGAAGATTGGTCAAAAAGAATGGGCAAGGCTACCAAAAGAAATTTAAGCAATAGAGTTAATGAGTATAAAAACTAGGAAAAATTTAATTGAAATTGGGAAACTTTTGGGCGAAGTAGGAGCCAAATGGTTGAGGAAGATAAGTTAATATGACGAAAATGAAGATGAAGTTATTTTAGATAAGTTGCCAATAGGGAACCATTACCTCGACAGCCTCAGATTTTGAGTCTATTAGGCCCAAGGGTAACCAGCAACTCAGTGTAGTAATAAGTATGTAAATGTATAATAATACATTATGGCCAAGAAGCTACTACAGATTTGTCTATATTCAATAATAAATTTACAATTTTCCTGTTTTTATATAAACCACCATTATTACTATTAATATTAAACTGCTCTTTCAGTCTTTTATTGCTACTTGCAATAGCAAGTACATACTTGTATACCACAGGAACTAAAAAAAAGTGTCACTCAACTAATTATTATCCAATGAGGATTTTTTGCAATAGAAATAAATGTTTTTGCACTTTGTAAAGCTTACCAAAAATTTACTACTAACTGTGTGTACATCATTGGATTGCAAATATTCAGGACAAGGGAGGACCTCTGCAAATGTGTTATACCTTATATTTTGAAATTTTAGCAAATGAAAACATTTTCTCCATAGGGTTCCTCCACTTTTCAGATATTCAATAGAACTTTCATAAAATGAACAACCTTTTAAATATAAACATTTTGCATTCATTCTGAATACAGTTTTAGAGATGGGTTTCAAAGACTGAATTTAAGAGGCATAAATAGATTAATCCTCTCTTTTTAGTGAGTTCAGTGCTGACATTAACAATGATGAGTTGTTTTCTTTTTCAACTAGTGAAACGTTTTTTTGAAAAATATGCATAGTTAAATGAAGGAATCAAAAATGTTTCAGAGAAAATAGTTCTACATTAAGAACATATTTTGTCTGAAAAGAAAACTATGACTTCAAAGCTGGAAATAATTGCACATTCTCTTCAAGCTGGAAACATACTTAACCCTCTACTTTTGCCGTGGCTGACAGGCTGCTGATAATGAATCTCAACAGCTCAGAAATCCTTCAGTTCTTCTTTGCAGATTGTGAATTCATCAGGAATTATGCAAAATATGTGGTCAACATCCAACAACTATGTCCTGATTAAGTTTTGCATGCTTTAGAAGAAAGCCCTCCACCTAAAAGTACCACACTTACCAAAATATCATATTTGTTTATTAACTCAGAAACGTGCATGAATATTGTTCCTACGACATGTTTTTAGTTCTGGCACTTCACTGCTTGTGCAATTTTCTTTAGATTAGAACACTTTGTATCACATTCTGAAAAAGTTTCAATGTTCCATGAATGCTTAGTGTTAGTTCCTACTCCAAAGTAAGGCACTTAGTTATTCAGAGTTAAGGCAGGGTCTTTGAAGTAGTATGAAGGGCCATATGAAGCAGCATGGAATGAATTATCACATTATCATTATATGTAGAATGATAGGTGTATCTTGAAATGCCATGTGAAGCTGGTGTTGCATGCCTAATTTTGCGCTGATATACAATCGTTTGACCCCTACTATCTACTTTTTTCAGAAGTCATTGAAAAAGTGTATAAATACCTTGAATATAACAACATACTTGTTAATGATCAGTTTGGATTCAGAAAGGGAATATTGAAAAATAAACTTACACATAATTTAAATTGGTTAATCATGACATTCTTATAGCAAAATTGGAATTTTATGGACTAAAAGGTGAACATTTAAGCTAGTTTGTGTCATATCTAAGTGGAAGAAAACCGAGTGTCAAAGTAGCTAGTAAAATTGGTTATGAAAAACAATCTTCAAACGGAAAGCAGTAATTCATGGAATACCCCAAGGTTCAGGGTTAGGGCCTTTACTATTTCTGATCTATATAAACGACCTCTCACTTTATATAAAGGACATTGGAAGTACAGTTCCTTTCGCTGATGACACTAGTGTCCTGGTAACAAGTACAAATTTAAATAAGTGTATAATTAAACTGAATTATATTTTGAACTATATGTCATGTTGGTTTAAAGAAACAAATTATCTGTGAATCTACACAAAACAAAACTTGTTAAATTTATAACTTGTCTTACATCACATACTGAAATAGAAATTGGGATTAATGATGTGTTATTAAAAGAAATTGACAGCATAAAATTTCTCAGCCTTCAAGTTGACAAATATTTAGATTGGAAAGCTCACATAAAGTACACCTACCTACACTCAACTCTGCCTGTTATGCCATCCGTAGAGCTTAATGACTTCTATTGTTAAAGTAGTGTATTACGCATTCTTCAACTCTATCATGGAATATGGAATATTATTTTGGGGCAGCTCAGTGGAAAATAAAAAAATATCCCTTATGCAAAAGAAGGTTATAAGAATCATTTCTAACACCCATAGCAGAAGCTCCTGCAAAGATCCTTTTAGAACAGTGAAGATATTAACCCTTCCTGCAGTATATATTCTCGATCCTAAAATTCTTTGTATGTAATCGGGCCTCATATATAGCAAATAATGTAATTCATAGAATAAACACTAGACAAAAGTATAATATGCATTATTCCAGTGCTAAACTTTCTTGCTTCCAGAAAAGTGTGCATTATGAAACCATCAAAATAGTTGACGCTCTTCTTAATGATATTAAAGCAAAAATAGATAATTTCAGTGCTTTTAAAAATACAGCTAGAGAGCACCTATGCTCAAAATCTTTTTATTCTGTACAGCCTTATTTGAATGACGAATTATCCTGGTAATGCTTATGTAGCTCTGTAAGTAGAATCTAACTGTTCCAATGAAATTATTGCCAATAAATCTATGATGTTTGTTCAAAAGCTATTTTAATGTATACATATTGAAGAAATGACAGTAAATGGTATCCGTTGCAAAAATGTTGAGACACTGGCAAAGCCAAGTGAATTATCCCTGCCTTGTTTTCCATATTGCTTTTCATATTGCCTATATATAACATGCCTCTCATGTTCAATTTTCAAGTATATATGCTAATAAACTGAATGCCTCTGACATTTTCAATGTTCACAGTCCTTTGTGGCTACAAATAAAATCACTGAATGCAAATAGTAATCTAATCCTAATGTGTGGTAACTCCAATAATACAAGGGCTGTAAATAAAGTAGTGGCAACATAGTCCAAACACTTACAGGAAAGTGGGTATTTCCCATTAGGATATGGGAGAAACCAAGTGACTATTGTTGGTGTGTAGCGTGAATTTGATGGGCATCCAGTTGGGAGAGCATTGTTGCTGTGTAGCATTGAAATGAACAGTGTGGATTTCACCACTCTAAAGGGTGTGTACAATAGGCGATCAGCATTTATGGATTAACATCGCAGTTGACTAGGCCAAAATGTATCAGAATATAATTGGGAATTACCTGAAGCCTGTGGAAAGAATGCACTATCGTAGACAATGGTTGCACAATGTGTCAAGGCATTTGGTGCGGGTCGGAATGAGACTGCAGATTTTCATTGCACAGGTCGGCCCTCTATTCCTCAAGATCAGATTGACATTGTGAGTGGTCTGCAGGAGGATATTTAGTAAAATTAATGTGTTTACGTCAGGTTGATATAAAAGCATGAATTGCATATTCATCTGTTGCTCATAGAGGATTCTCGTTTCAGTAGACGATGGACTGTCCTGGAATTATGCATAGAGGTTGGTCTCAGTCATCAAACGGTGTGGCACATGCTGATGAAATGTCTTAATGTGAAGAAAATTGCATCCCATTGGGTTCCACATTTACTCACCAATGTACAGAAATGGCACTGGTATGCACTGGTTGGCATCCACCTCAACAAATACCGCAATGAAGCAGATGCATTTCTGCAGAGTATTGTCGCCATTGATGAGATGTTGGCGTGAGCCTACAAGCCTGAATTGAAACGTCAGTTGAATGAATGCCATCACCCAGGTTCACCATGTCCACAGAGAGTTCGACAGGAACCCTGATAGGTGAAGCTTATGCTGATTGTGGTGTACGCCTTCGAGGGTGTTATACTTACGCATATTGTTATGTTGTAAACAATATCAAGCTTTTATTGCAATGGTGGCATTGGGAGGTCTTGGAATACCCTCTGTACTTACCAGACATGGGTCCTTAAGACTTCTTTCTACCTGTTTCTGAAGTTGAAGGAACCCCTCCGAGGCCGCCGATTTCCTGATGTGGCATCTGTACTCCGTGCAGTAGGGTGCTCCGTCCCTGTGCTCAACAGAGATTTTCTTGCCAATGGTCTCCGATGTCTTCCCTATATTTGGCAAAAGGTCATGAACTTTGCGGGCGACTACACTGAAAGAATGTAAAGCAATTGTACTTCTTTGTTCATTAAATATTGTGTTCTATCAATATCAACACTACTTTATTTACAGCCCTCATATCCTATATATGATAGGCTGCTGGGTGTAGTGACCTAGTAGTATCTGATTGGTGGTATCCTGTTCATGTGCTGAAGTTTTCCAAACCTTTCCTAACTAGCTCCCATGACTCTCCTCTGGGTGCCTAGCGAATGGATGGGAATTGAGGAGATGTGTGTTGGAAGGCTTCCAGAAAACACTCTTTTTAAAGTTCTCACCATGAAATCATATGACATTTAAATGTGTATGTATTAGTCTATGGTGAATTACAGAAAACAGCTAGGTATACACAAATATGGTAATGATGATTTTGGCACAGTGTTACACATAGCTCGTTCTTCTCTCATGGCTAGACATGAAATAAATCTTTGGCTTGAATAGTTGGCTACTGCTTATTGGTAAATGTATTTTAGCCAGTATTAATGTATGGTACAAAAACTGTAGCCTGAAAAGTTTGTTGGGTAGGTATATAAACACAAAATTATACCATTGCCAAAATCAATGCAGATTATTAATTTAGAATAATAAACTCACAATCAGTAGTGATGTGTGCAATGAAGTACTAGAAATGGCACTTCTCTAAGAATTTCAGGAGAAAAAGAAGAATAAGACAAAATGCATGCCAAATGATTTTTTATTTGCTTTGGATACATTTTCAAAATTTATTCACAAACAATTGTGGTGCTGCGGACAATTGGACAGCTGCTGCTTAATGCTGCCAGTTAATTCAATAGTGAATATATCTGCATTGTCACATTCATAATCTTGAATACCATTCCAGAAGAAATTGTGACTCTTCAATAGTTAGGGGACATTGACAGATTTTGTCACGTGAAGTTTCTGAAGCATGTGAATGAAAGTTTATTTTGTTTTGTTTTGCGTGGCACTTTTAAATACAACTCTATTTCAATTGATTATCAATAGTATTTTATGTCGATTGGTACTCAGGGTGACAAATAGGAAATTCGTGTGAAGTTTTAAGTTTCCCATAGTGGAGGGGATCCGTCCCCTTCAGCTGCTTTAGTGCGAGAGCTGCGGACCTTTAGCACTCGTGTTACCTCTAACGTTACTAGAGGAACATCGGGCCGAACTGCCGAGCCCCTCCCGTCGGGGAGTTGTTCGGATTGGGTTGGACTCGAGGGTCAGTGTGTTCCTGACACCCACGGGGAATTGGGTACCTCCGGCCAGGCTACAGCCGTCCGGAGGGGGTAGAGGGTTGCCTTATAAGTCCCGGGTACTAGCCAGCAGAGCTAGTAGAAGGTGTGCTAGATCACCAGGCGGCCCCACCAAGGTTTTCGGCAGTCTTCACTGCAGGGTTGATGCGCGTAAGTAGCGTATCCACTTCCATCCTGCCTTGATGTTGTTGTCAATGGGGGGGGGGGGGGGGGGAACTTTTTAAGTAATCAGGTATTGCCCTATGGAAAGACCCCCAGAGTTATCCACCGCTTCCAGGTTGAAGGAGGCCAGGGTCCTTGGACTTTAGGGTCTTTGGACTTTTGGGTAGATCCTCTGCACTTAACTGAAGTTTTAAGTTATTGCAAAAGTGTGTGAATTGCATACGTTCTCAATGTTAGATTAACAATTCACATGGTGTGGCCCAGCTGTTGGAAAAATTGAATGTTTGAGTCGAGAGGGAAAGCAGAATATGTCTGCTTGTAGTGTGAGAAGTCTTGCAATGCAAGAAGGGCCTAAGTGTGTTTGTGCGATAGAAAGAGTACTGAAGAGCAGCTTTATTTCTTTGAGTTATGGGGAAGATCTAAATATGATTAAAAGTGACAAGACAAAAAACTTCTTAATAATGATATTGGCATGCACAGCATAGGTGCTAAAACATTTATGTGCCCATTAATGAACATATGTATGGTACAATTCCATAGATAAGCGGGTGTCATAGATTGCGAAAATTGTGTTGCTAGCAATGCTTGCTATTTTAGTTGGCTGCGCATATATCAAATTCATTATTCTCTCTTATTTCAATGAAAATTATTACTTGGAGCTTCCCTCGCTTTGAAAGTCACACCTTGCCATTGCTCACAATACATGCTAGTTACTATCAAAAATAAATTATATGCATCTCCTGCAAATTTACTTCAGCAATTGCTATAATTCATTTTGCCTTCAAATTTTCAGTGACAGTATTGGGGAATATATATTTACTTACGGTAACTGCAGTTTTTGTTCTTTAATAATATAGTTTCTTATCAATTTTCAAATCGGAATAAAGCACTGATGTACAGTAGATAGATCTAATGTATGTGACTGGTGATGAGAATGAGATGAAATGCTTACATTACCTTCTTTATTATTTGAAGCAAAAGGTTAGAAACAGTGATGTGTTTAACAGTTGAAAGTAATGAGTCGGTAATTCAAACACAAACATCACTTAAATTATCCTTACTTGGACATGTTTCGGAGAACTGTTTGTCCCCATCGTCAGCAGTTATCCGACTGGTTGGATCCGTGGTTTCCTGAAGTGAGATGGTTGTCTGTTGTGGCATCTGTTGTCTGTGAGATGAACTTCCAAAGAGAGTTGTCAGGCGGCAATTCGAAATTTAAAGTACACTGTTTGTTTTTTATAATTAGCAACTTTTCCCAAACATCAAGTTTGGCTGGAGCCGAAAAAACCATATTTCTTATGCCATACCACTATGGGGTTCATCTCCAAAGGTATCTCAGGTATTTAAGATTCAAAAGAAAATTATAAGAATAATGAAAAAGGTACCCCTGCGAACTCCAAGCAAAGGCATCTTTTCTGGATTAAAGATATTGCCCGTTATGTCTGTATACATTTTAGAGACAGCATGCTTTGTCCATCAAAATATAAGTTCCTTTAAAAAGAATTCAGATTTTCATATGTATAACACAAGAGCAGCTAATGACTTGCATTTAACCTTACATAGGATTAATAAAAGCCTTAACAGGATCGCCTATAGAGGAATTAGTTTGTATAACAAATTACCATACACTTTAAAATCACTTGATAAGAAACATTAGAACTAAATTAAATGAGCTACCCTTAGTCCATATGCCATATTCAATACAGAAATTTTTAAATCTTGAGTTTACATAAAATGGTGGTCTTCTGGTCTTGAAATGCTTCTGTATGTTTATGTATATATTGTTGTAATTCTTGCGGCTAATAAAGATCTTATCTTATCTTACTACTTTACAAAATTCTTAATTGAAGAATGTTTTTATTCTGTACAAGAGTTTTTAGTTAGTTTTCCCTTCTGCTGTATGATATATTATGTTCTTATACACGTTTGTTTTTTAATTATATTATCTATTTCTTGTAATCTTTTTACCTGTTACTATGTTAATGTTATTCTTTATATTGTGCTTGACGCGTCCATTATCTTGTACAAGATATCAAGGATGAATAAAGATGAATATGAATGAGTATGAGTTGTAGTTATAATAAGGATGCATAATTAAATTTCAGTATTTGTTACTCATTTCTAAAATAAGGGAAATGCAAGCACTTTTATCATAATATTTAATCTTAAACAAAACAGTTTTGATATGCTAACACTTGATGTCAGCAAATATTCCTCTACTTCAAGTGGTGGCCCTCTTTAGTACCATATCAGGTAGAAATATGTTGTCAAATCACGTAATTAAGGCTGCAGACTCAATATTGTGATATAAAATTGCATATATAAATAGTGTAGGACAGAAAAATCAAGAAGTTGCACAGAAGACTGACAGAGGATACCACCTCTAAGCATGATATTGTTATCCTTGATCTCCAAGTGGCCTCCATTAATACTATTACAACTCTCTTAACATACCATTCTGTATATCAAGATTTAACTGTATTGGAACACCACAGTGAAGCGAAAAATTATTAATTTTTAGATGAGTCATATTTATTACACATCTAAAAATTAATAATACCATTCTGTGTTTGGAATGTGATCTCGGTGCAGGATTGGGTATTAACCATTATCATCATTTCCTGAAGCTTGCTCTACGCTCTACCTCTCAGTTCATATCCCTCTAAGATGTATGGAGTCTTTAGCTTCAACATTACCTTAGCAGGAGGCTCTGATACATTACAATATGTGTAAGTACAGCATTAATTAGGTTACACACCAACTGACAGTGCTCCTGTTTCACTAATATTTAATTATTGTTTGACAACTGCAACTTTCAGTTTTGTAAAATTAACACCGTAGGGGAGCACAAGCACACCTGCCATATTCAGGTAAAAGTCTTGAGATAATAAAAGAATGGGGTCCAATTACAACAAATGTAAAATAAAAGAGCACCTATGATCTTCAACCAAGTTGCAGAGGATTACCAAGATGTTTGGCATACCTAAGGTAGATTAAAATTACCGTATTAACTTAAAAATAAAACACCCTCAATTATAAGACCCGCCAAGTTTTGAGAGCAAATTATAGGAACAAAAATATGCGAGTGTTAGAGCCAGTCCGTTAATTTGAGACAGGCTATAATTCCAAGAACATCCATTCTTCAGAATTTCTTTGATATTGTATTATTGTGCTGCTCAAATGGTTACCCTGGCTATATCTTTGTTAATAGAAACCTCTCAGATAACGCACTGATTACTCTATGTGGACATAACATCAATCTGTCCTTTATGATTCCTGCACATTCCATTGGCTAAAGTGATGCATTCATTGGTGCTTAGCACACATCCAAGAGGCATGCCACTACCTTCTCACTCTTCCGAGAATAATCATTGCATTATCTGTGATGTTTGTATTAACAAAGATAAAGCCAGGGTAACCTTTTGAGAAGCACAATAATACATACAGTTGTCAATAGACGGTTGATCAAGGACAAGTTCTACCCTTTCACTTGTTTGCAAAGAAAGGAGCAGGTAGCTGGGGAAGGGGGTGAGACACTGACTTTCACACACATAATAACAGCATCATCCAAATTACCCAAGGTATGTAGAGGTTACTGCTTACTTCTTACCAGTTTAGTAAAATGAAATCTTTGGTTAAAATTGCAGCAGCTTTACTGAAAGTGAGTTTCTCTTGTTTTGTAGGTGTTATCGGTAACATGAATTTGCGATGAAGTTTCACTGCAGCTTTTAAGTTAGATGTTTTGGAATTCACTATAAAAAAAAGGGGGAAAAAAAAAAGGAATGGTGTACCAGCAGCAGGACGAGACTTCTCAATACAACCAAACATGTTTTATTACTGGCAAAACCAGAGTGATAAACTTAAAGCTGCCAAAAGAAGAACTCCATCTTTTGCAGTCCAAAGTATGCAACTGTAAGAACCTCCTGACTCTTTGGCTGTAATTTTATTTAAAACACAGGGTCTTATTTTCAAGTAAATACGGTATACATTTAGTTATTTCTTACTTATCAGATTTCCCAACGTCACTTGTCTCTCAATGTCCTCTATCCTATTTATAATAATTGTCCAAAAACCTTTTACAATTCTTTCACTCTGATGCAGGAATCGGTGGGTGCAATCCTGGTTCAGGAAAAAGGCGTTTAGCATGGTTGGGGCAGGGATGCAATCACAGAAAAGCAGATTATGTTCCGGACTAGCAGGTTGTACTCCGTTGTAGGTAAGGATGAGCATAGGTATACTCTGTCTCAGGGTCCAGCATTTGAGTTGAAGTACACAATGCTTCCTTGTTGGTTTCTCTCACCAGTTTATTGATGTGACATTTATATTATAAGATCGCTCTCTATCACATTTGCTCGCCACTCCTCAGTATCATGCTTTTCTTCAAGCTACCCACGTTTCCCTGTCCTGCACCTACTTGTAAGTTTTTCTCTGCACAGTCCGCTCTACACACTTTACACATTCACATGCTGAAACACTCCAAGATGAAGTGTCATGACTTTCCTCGTCCTTTTGTGCCCTCGTATGGGGGCTTATCTATCTCCTCCTCTTTTCTAGTTCATGAATGTTTTGCCCGTATCACGTGATGTATAGCAATTTTGATTGGAGGTTTGTTTTCCTTATATTTAATTTGATTGGTCTTTCACCCCTCATATATCTAGGCAGCAGTTCAGTTTTGCCCCACCGGGGTTTGACCCTTGGGGTCATGGTGGAGCACATTCTGACCTTTTCTCACATTTCTCGACCGTCTTGCATTCTTAAGGGGAACTTTGTCCTCTTGTCTCCCTTTCTCACGTGTTTAGGGTTCCTTTGCTTACCTGACACATTCCTTAATTTATATAGTTTTATTTTCTCTCACTTGCTTATAGCATTGGAAACCTATGGTTTCTGCCTCAACTCTCATGCCAGATATCCCCCATCAATATTTTAACCAGCATTCTCTCTAGCTCTGCCCACCAGCTGTCCTTACATGTTGAATTCTTCTGATGTTCTAGACAGATCTTCAATGTACTATCATCATCCTTTTTTATACAGCTATACCAATCCAGCTTTCTTTCTATAATTACCCCACTACTGCAAGGACTTCAAAGTTCCACTCTAGCTACTCCATTTCGTGTTGACTTATTCAAACACAGTATCTCTTTACAGAACTGTTCATATGTATGTTCAACATGATTGCTTATCTCATTGTCCCCCCACAACTCCACACCATGTCATATTTTATTCTACTATTGCTTCATAGATTCTTTCATGCCACTTTACTGACATATCTGGTAAATTATATTTACAGCTCCTTACCCCACACATTGCTATCTTCCGTTTCACTCTTATCTTTCTCCCATGTGCTCCCCAGCCTCCATTGTACCACAGTCTCATCCCTAAATAGTCAAATTTCTTTACCACCTCCACTTTTTGGTTATTTAGATACAACTTTTTATCTTTTTTAAAGTGGTGAATTAAACTGCCATCTATGTGATAAGTGAGCATTATAAGACTATACTGCCAAGAATAGCCACTAAACCACCTTTAATTAGCACTTCATAAATAAATAACAGTTTAGTGAGGTAGCTCAAACTTTGTACTATGGCCATATTTTACTTTTAATGGCAGTAAAAAGAAAATATTGTCTCTTTACAGTTGATTTGCTCTTTTGAAGTACGTTATGTAAGCAGTCATAATTTCAGTAACAAAGGGAGCTATATCACTTGTAGGAGGCTGTCTGGATCTGAGCATGTAAAGTGTGTTATAATGGAAAATTGCATATTTCAAGCAGGTCATTACATTTTTTCTAAAAGTGTACCTAAAGAGGAATCAATGATTTATCAAAACATGGCTCTTGGAATAAATAATGTTGTGTATTACGCGTGTTTGGAGGAATTTAGTAACAGTGATGTCCAAATTTATTGATAAAACTATTTGTAGTCGGTTTTTCGCGTGTTTGGAGGAATTTAGTAACAGTGATGTCCAAATTTATTGATAAAACTATTTGTAGTCGGTTTGTCACACTATGTCACATTTTGATTTTTTGAGAGACTAGTTTCTGAAGCTACGCGTGTTTGGAGGAATTTAGTAACAGTGATGTCCAAATTTATTGATAAAACTATTTGTAGTCGGTTTGTCACACTATGTCACATTTTGATTTTTTGAGAGACTAGTTTCTGAAGCTACGCGTGTTTGGAGGAATTTAGTAACAGTGATGTCCAAATTTATTGATAAAACTATTTGTAGTCGGTTTGTCACACTATGTCACATTTTGATTTTTTGAGAGACTAGTTTCTGAAGCTACGCGTGTTTGGAGGAATTTAGTAACAGTGATGTCCAAATTTATTGATAAAACTATTTGTAGTCGGTTTTTCACACTATGTCACATTTTGATTTTTTGAGAGTTTCGGAAGCTATTGCTCTCAAGGTTAAAAATGGCAGCAACAGCTTCTGAAACTAATCCCACAGGAAATCAAGATGTAAAAGACATAGTGTGAAAAACAGACTACAAAAAGTTTTATTAATTAATATTGTGCATCTTAAGAAATAGGAGTTGGGATATTTGGAACAGAAACTTGGACCAACATTAATCCATTTTAAACTACACATGAACTTGAAAAATGTTCATTTCAATAACTTTTTTTTCTTTCTTTAAATCATTTAATTCTGGACATATTCACAGATTTTCAATTGAATTGTTTTCCACATTTTACAGAATTTTAACTGGTCACTTTTTTTCGTTTTTTTAAGAAAGTTTCAAATGGTTTAACTAGCTAGATAATATCCTGATGGTAAATAAATGAAATATTCAAATGAGGTCAATATCCCATATCTTAAAGCTTTAGTCAACATTCATTCACTTTTCAAGGATAAACAAAAATGTAATAAATAAATTTATCCAGGTAATTCAAACTTGGAACTCCTTGAATGTAAATCAAACATGCTAATCCACTTCATAGAGGGGAGGATGGTCTTCTTTCTGTTTCTCAGAATAGTGTGCAAAGAGTAAATATTTTGACTAATAGAAGGGAGATATAGCAAGCTTTATGTTGACAATTTCTAGAATTGGTTAGAAAATAATCTAGTCTTGTGACTGTTAACCATTAAATTCTTTCCAGAAAAAATCACCTATCTAAATATTTTTAAGTTTTTAGTTACTTAATTTGCAATTTGGGATCTGCTAAGTGGTAAAGGTTTCCTAAAGTCAATGATACAACAATGTTACGTTAAATTATTGATTTATTGTTAATTAAAATTACAATGGCCACGGAACAATGCTGACACAGTACAGAAATGATTGTTTTTTATACACACTACAGTCACCAATAATGTGGTATTATAAATGAATTATTAATATGGGGAAGGGTGCAATAGATTTAAACATGTATAAATGACTCGTGTAACACCAACCTTACCCCTATGTGAATGTGGAAAAAGGTGTCTTTTCGCTACCTAAGGCTTGAAACATCTGCTATGATCTTTGCTTCTAAATGCCAATGTGTCTGTTTTTCAAGTGTTAAAAGATAGCTAATTAATTGTGAGATTAGGTTGGCATCACACTATAAAAGTCATTTTTACAATGACAAAATGATACAGAGAAGCCACACTAAGCCTTTTTTTTTTTTTTTTTTTTACTGAAAACAACACACTTTTCCCCTCCAGCAATTGCAATATGTTTTATAGTCATCTGGTTTACTTGCAAATAATTTAAATTCTGTGGCCATTGTAAAAGTATTTATACCATTGTCTCAAAGGGGAAAACTAATTATAAATATCTTTCATATGAAGATCCATACTCAGTATCTTTCATATAAATTGGCTTTAAGGAGGCTTCTCTGATCAAAAATAATTTGAAACAGGAATGTGCAGTAAAGTTGGAATTATAAAAGTTATTAGAAAGCACAGAAGGAAGCATTTATTATGATCTACTGCCCAGAAATTTGAGTCCAGCATAACACACTTAAATGACATAAATTTGCATTTAACCTGAAATATCATCAGTAATATATCTCCCACTAGCTATTGCATATACATTAAGTTTGATATTTAGCAACTGCCAAACAAGAGAATACATCATTGTTATAATTCTGAAACTGCCATAATGAACTGGCACTAATGTTTGCAAATTCATACGTGTTTGTGACTGGTAATGAAACATGTATAACATGGGAATAAGCTCATCTGAAATCTTTAATTACACACATTTTTATTTGGTGATACTCCACTCTGGTTAAGTTGCCTTTAAGCACTGCGAGCATAGAGAGTAAAGTTTGTTATCAAGTGCAGAAACATTGGAAAGCTGGACTCAGAATTCCACGCAGGCAACTGAACGCAGCTTAACATACTTTTCTTCTTATAGCAAAATATTTTTAATTCTATGGCAACATTATCAGTATTTATTATTTTTTTGTTTATTTTTTAAAATTTTTACTTGTACCAGAACATATCTTTTAAGGCTTTATTTCATATCAAAAAGGAATTGAGACCATCAAGTAATGAGTAAATGGGAGGGGAGTGGAGGAAAGAGGATAACTAATCTCCACTCAGTATTCAGATGTTGACAGATTTGAAAAATTAACGAAAATCGAGTATTCATTTGCATACATTGTTAATGACCTCTATTCAGATCACACTGTATGAACATTATCACATAACAATCAAGGTTTACCATAGACTATATACTATTTGACTAGTCACTGCAGACATTTATTTTGTTTTTGCATATTGTTGTTTTTCAAATCCAGCAAAATAAACCAACTACACAAATTGAACATTGAATCACAACAGTCAAGCTGCTACACATCATTTCCTTTTTATTTTTCTTAGTAGGAAACAGTTTTCAGGTGGTATTATACACAGTTATTTATCTTGATAATGTTGCACATATATGAAGCTATGTGAAACAATGGTAGTAAGTATGATTATTTCATACTACAGCAATTCCTTCTCCCCCACCTTTCCCCTCAAAACAATGTAAAAAAGCTTCACTTCTAGGAAAACTGGTTTTGAAGCTGATTACCTTTCTGTTCATTCCTCCCACTCTGCAGATTCTAAATATAAGAAAATAACATATAGATAATATGCATTACACTGTTACAAAACACCGCATATATTTTTAAATATTCTTATACTTATTAAGGAGGATGTTGATCGGTGTTTCTGACTTTAGTCAAGAAGAATCTGATACAAAGTTTGTTCAAATGCTGCAATGTTGAGAAATACAAACATAATAGTTCCTACTTATGCATTTATACAGTCATGTAGTAATCATCATGGCCTGCTGTTCTCCCAGTTTGTAGATTTCTCTTCTAAATCTTTAATTTAAAAAAAATTAAAGAAAATGTTTCAATATATACATGAACTACAAAAATGACAATAGACTGTTACAGTAAACAATCAAACTAAATACACTAATTGTGCTTGTCACTTTAAACAACCAATGCTTATCACTGCCTCCTCACAAAGCTACCACTGGATACACATAAAAGCTGCTCTATATACTACTAGCTACAGGATTTTACATTCCCTTGTAGCTGTAAAATTCTCACATCAAATGTAACCCAAGTTTTGTACAAAAAAGCTTATCATTAATAATAATTTGTTTATTTTGTTTCAAAGATTTACAACTTGCATACAACACTACTCATAATGTATCCCTTCATGAACCACCACACACCACTATACTTACTGTCTATTATAACACTAAGATAATATTAATAATGACTGATTATTATTAATATTTAGTTTTTTAATACGATTAGAAAAATTAAAATCCTATGTATGGCTGGAGGGAGCATTTTATATTAATTCTTTAACTATCCCACCCACTAAAGTCTTCCACTTTCAAAATAAGCCTTTCCAATTTATCTTACACCATTTATTTATGTACTTACTAATTAATACTTTGCAAAAACTGCAAAAAAGTAAATAAATAAAATAATTAAAATAACAAGTTCTGGAATGATGGATACAATTTGAAAATAATATAAATTGGCATTAAACAAATTTTGTTAATTCATACAGTAGAAGTTACACACCACAGGCAGTTTAGTTTCTTCTCAACATTTTATACACTATACATGGATAAAAAGAGGGGAATGCATAATAATGCTAAGAAATTAAAAAAGATAAATGTCAGCTACCTTCAACAATACTGTATAAAATAAAAGGTGCTATAAACAAGCAAAATATGCTAACTGCATCAAACATAAATCGTACAAAGCTTGGTCAATATGTTGCAGTGATACAGTCTCTAAACCAGTAAGTCTCATTAGTTGGATTATTAAACTTGACATTATTACTTATTATTTAAAATAGTTATGCAGATTACATATTCCTTTTTCTTCATGAATGCTTTTACAAGTAGTTTAGCTATTATCATCAATATATATATAAGCACACATTATGCTTATATACACAAACTGAAAAAAGGGAGCCATCAATTTCACAGAGAGTGTTTTTTCTTTAACATTTGAATATGAAACAAATGACCATATAAAGTGACAGTCACTACTTTATTGTTAATATTTTCTTCTTGTGGATATAAATGAAATTAACAATTCATCCAGCTATGTGGCCAGCAGCTAACTGTGGAAGGAATTTTTGGTTGTTTTATATGGCAGCAATTACTCCTTCACTTCAAAATATTTGTATGTTGGATTTTCATAACCATTAATCTGCATGTTGGCCACATGCCGCTCCTCTGGTGTGGCAGCTTGATCCACTTCCACAAAGCCCTGCAACATATTTAATGTCTTGTTCACTCATCTGCATGTAATTCAAAGAAAATATACATTATTTTCAGAGCAAATTTCCTTTTAAAGCCAAAGTATAGTCTTGCTTAGATTATGGAACAATAATGTTCAAGGTTCCTTCCCTCCCCACTCCCGAGCCCATCAATATGAGCATAAAATTCAAGGTGTAAAGCAATAAATATCAAAATCCAGTCCTTAAAATGGGCTGCAGCAATGTACTATTCTGCTTCATGGACCTTTCATAAATATGACATCTTTGCAATAGTACCGAAAAAAAAAACATAAAACTTTTAAATATCCAAGAAAAAAACCATCAAGTTCACTGTAGAAATAGAAAAAGACAAGTATTTACCATTTTTGGATCTAAAAATAATGAGAAATAAAAACAGACTAAACTTTGGATTTACAGAAAACCAACACAGACAGACAATTACATGAAAGCTAATGGCTACAACCCAAGATCCCACAAACAGGCAATCTTCAATAGTTTAACACACAGACTGGTCAACATCCCTCTCAGAACAGAAGAATACAAAAAAGAATACAACAAAATTATTAAAATAGCACAAAAAATGACTTTCCCAAATCATTAGCAGACAAAACAGTGAACTTAGCAAAAAGGAAGAAGCTAATAAAGGAAACCACAACCCTCTCAGCTACAGAAACTAATATGATTTTCAAAAAATTCACTTACCATCCATGGGCCTTTGATAAATTCAAAAAAGTCTTCAAAGAAACAAAACATTCAACTAGCACCAATCAACCATTACTCCTTAAAAAATCCAATTTGTTCGAATATCAAAGATGCCATTCCATCTAACAAAAAAATCTGGTATATATCAAATTGAATGCAGTGACTGTAGTCAAATTTATATTGGAAAAACCAAAAGAAATTTAGAAACAAGAGCAAAGGAACACTTTAGGAACATAAAATATAAACAATTAGAAAAATCAGCAGATGTCACGCATTTTTGGAAAAAAAACCACAACATAAATCCAGAACCAAAACTACTAAAACATACATCAGGAAAACAAGAACTATCCCCATGGGAACAAATCTTCATTTCAAAAAATAAGAACAAAGTATTCAATCAAAGTATTCAATTTCGACATCCCCCAGAAAGATTTGTTCAGCAAGTTCCTCGAACCACCACCAGAGGAGACCTATGACAGAATATCATCAACTACACCAATGAGAACCAGTTGATGGCCGGTTGAGGATGGAGGCAAAGTCTCTGAAACATGTTCCGGAAAAATTTAAAAGTAAGTGTTGTTTAGTGTCATTAATTGACTCCATTTAAATTTAATTAAAAATATAATCACCAATATCCATAAAATCTTTATATGTTCAGGTATTATAAAGGGACAAAACTATCAATAACAAAATTGTGACAGACAAAAACTTCAAAAGTCAAAAAAGTCTCCAATATCAACATTCTCACACAGCCTGACATTTTTGTGGTTGATCATGTAGATAAAATGGACTGCTACTTTTGACCACTGCATTTGCAAGCATTGAGAATGCTTTGTTGAAGGACACAACCATCCCTCATAGAACGTAGTTCAAGTATAATGACACTGATTTGTTTTAGAGTGTAAAACTCCAGCAAGTTACTTCCCTACCCTCCTGCTCAGACAATTGTGTGTTCAGTACTTTTTTAAGCTCTACAAGAGAGATGAGTTAACAAACTGTTGGTTAGCATGGAACAACACAATTATTCTCAAATTTCTTACTGCAGAAGTAGTCCAACCTTCAGAAATTTATCAGAGGCTTGAAAAATGGTTTGAAGAAACATGTCTCTTCAAGAATTCCAGCATTTGAATGATATAAAGCCTTCAGAGAGGGAAGAGAGTAGAGAGTACACTGCATAATTGTCGACCGTGAACAACAATCTTGGAAGGGAGCTATGCATTTTATTTTCCTTCAGGAGTGCAAGACCGTCAATGCAGAATATTATTCTAACATTTTGTTGGGAGAAGTAAAAAACGGAATCTGATCCAAGAGGAATTCAGAAGGAAATAGGATTTCCTTCCAAACAATTTGAGGCCTCACAGTGTCAGAAAAACTATGGAAATCATCAGGAAGCTAAGGTAGGACCTCCTTCCCCACCTAGTTTACAGTCGAGATATATCTCCAAGTTATTTCTGTTTTATTTGCGAGTTTAAAAGTGCTTTGGAGGCTGTGTAGTTTGAGGATAATAATTCTGTGAATATGTCTTTGCCAAAAGTTATTGTTCCTTTTGGCATACCCCAGTCGTAGGTGTAACTTGGGTAACTTGCACCAATATTTAATTTCATGAAGCTCATAAATATCTTAATTTATATGACTTTTATATACGAAAAGAAATTATCACAAAATAATTGAAAAGTGGTTCATTTTTATATAGAAAAATGTGCGAAAAAAAGTGATCAAAATAACAGAAAATGCTGCAGAAGCTTCCCAGGCCATTTCCAAACTCTTAGCTCAAGATACAAAATTTTGTGGAATAAATGTGGATTAAGGTTGACTATGATTCTGTCACAGGTAACATCAGAATAGTAAGAAATAATCTATGGGGAAAATTACTTCAAACTGTAAGTAAACTATAATGAATTATCTCACTGCAACAAAAGTATTTGAAGGTGAAATGCAAAATTACACATTTTGAGAAGAAGCACAAAATTTAATGGCATATGAATACTGGCCAAAGCTTGCATGGGGCACTGTTGCCAAACACAGTAGATATGTACTGGTAGGAACTTTACATATCAGAGCATAGATAGAGTCAACATGAAAAATTCAATGCCATGGCCCGGATTTGAACCACGGATCTCCTGGTTTCCGCCCAGTCCTGGATTTCAAGTACTTACGATAGTAAATCATCAAAAACAGCGTATCTTGAATGCGAGAGCCCCTAGTGGTCTACCTGGGAAATATATGAGTCAAATGGAGAATTTAATTTTGTGACTGCAAGTTGACCATGGTAGCTCAATGGGTTAGAGCAACTGGACGGAAACCAGGAGATCCATGGTTCAAATCCCAGGCATGGCATTGAATTTTTCATGTTGACTATCTATTAAAGGCCTTAGCCTATATATGGCTAGTGTGAGGAAATGATTAATTTCCATCAATTAACTAACATATCAGAGCATGTTTTACGTATCATCCACACTGTCCTAAATTGTTTCCATAATTAAACAACTCAAAAACATTAAAATTTTAGCTGGATATTGTTAGACCATGAAACATCTCTACAAAATTATTCAAAACACTAACTCACTTTCCAACTTGGTAGGTTTCTCCTGGAAATTAAAATACAGTCACACTGCCATTTTGTTTGGATGAAGATGTTTCACTACAATTTTGTAGTATGTCTGTATGCTACCTTTACCATAAGTTACCACAGTCAATTTCCAAGTTTTTGAAAAAAAAACAATTACCCTATATTCTGGATTGCAGAGCTTTTTTAAAAACTTGTGTATATTAGGTATAATTTTTCAACTTTGTGAATAAACCAATAAAAATAATAGAATAGAAAAATAATAATAGAAAAATCACTCCTCCCAGTTTTTGTGGAGATGTTCGCACATCTGTATCACAAACAGTGGAGAAAAGAATAGTATAATTAATATATACACTGGCAGACAAAAGAAGTGAAAATACCCTTCACGACTGTATTCATTGAAACATGGGACTAATCCTTGTTTCAAATAAGCTTGCCTCATATCTCTTAACACTCACCTGAACGAATCACCTCTCATTGGCTGCTGTCATGATATAGACTGTTGTGCAGTAAAATGAGTTCATTATTTGACATCATATATTTAATATGTTTGAAGAGAACTGTCACATTTATATTTTCATAACTGTATGAATTAAACATATTACGTAACATAATTCATTTATCTGGAATATATGTTAATTCTTAACACGAAATAAAGAGGAGGGTTCTTTGCTTCAAAGTGACGATAGCACATGTGTTTATTGGTAGTTGTGATGTAGATGTTTATATTACTTTTATTGCTGATGTTGCTTTGAACTGGATTTGTCATACATTACCATTCAACATGCAAGTTGAGTTTCATTATAAAATTGTATTTTTGTATGCCTTCACATCTTTATTTGCATCATTTTATCTATCTTCCTGGCAAGCATTATGATGTTTACTGCAGGTTGCCACATGGTGTTAAAGCAATGCCTAAGGTGCCAAAAGCATTAGCCAATTAGAGAAAAGGGGTAGGTAATGGTACATGGAGGGGATACATGTCAGCGGAGCAAGGTTATTTGAAACAAAGATTAGTATGTGGATATTGAGGGTTTATAGTATTGATGATCAAAGTGTTGTGGTCAGCAGACAATAGATACCACTGCACAGACGTGTCTCTTTGACCTCTGTGTTCACTCTGCAGGCAGCCATCACAGTTGAACAGCAGTGTCAAAAGATGTCTACATTGTAGCCATGCCATGACAATGTGAACATGTTCCAGTTGCACAGCTACAGCCATTTGAAAGAGGGCTGGAGGGACCTATTGACAAACTGCTGCTCATGTTGGGATTTTCAACAATGGTCTGTGGAGCATTCTCATCTGGTAAATCAATTTCTGTGCAGCTATGTTGTATAGATGCACAGATGCATTGTACGAGCATCAGTTGGTGCCTAAACAGCATCCAGGGATGCAACCATTTTCCTGCAGCAGAAGACTCATCATTTAAGCCTCTGGCCAAGTCACCTCTTACACTACAACACTGCCATGCACATCTCCTCTGGTGTTGAGAAAGGGTTAACTGAACAATAGAATGGTGCTTTGCTGTCTTCATTGATGAGAGTAGGTTCTGCCTGTATGCAGGTGATGGTCACATATATGTATGACATAAAGGTGGTGAGTGATCTTGTCCAAAATGCATTTGCCCATGACACAAAGACCCAACTCCTGCCATCATGGTGTGGAGTGCCATCACTACAACTTATGCTTGTCTTTGATATTTGTGCAGGGATGTGAAACCAATGCCAGATACATCTAGCAGGTAATTAAATGTGTTACTGGTATTTTTTCTTCAATAGGAAAGCAATGTGCTATTTGAACAGGATAGCATATGTCCCAAAACAATGTACTCTTCTTAGTGTACGCCAACTCCCCTAGTGAGCATGGCCTTCTGACATCTCTCCCATTGAACATGTATGGGACATGATGGGAACAAAACTGATGAGTCTCCACAGCTGGCCACAACCATTGCCAAACTGCAACAACAGGCGCAGGATGTTTGGGACAGTGTATTGCTGGGTGCCATTCATCATCACTGTACTACTATCTGCCTGCACAAATTCATGGCCTGTGTTGCTGTCTGAGAAGAGTACATCAAATATTGATGTGACTATTGGGACATACCTTCTTATGACATGTCTACTTCATATTTTGTGATTATTTTGTTATATAATGCTATCACAATGTATTACATTTCACTTAATTCTTCATTAAAGTTAAGCAATCCTTGATGGTGTTGCATGTTAATATTTCAGCTAGAACTGAAATACTACTTAATTCAAACCCATTTATTTTAATAATAAAATAGCACACCACTACTCTGGAAACAAACTGAACATTAACTCATTCCTTTTCAAACTATGTATTTTGAATTTTCATAGTATATTATATGTTTATATTAGAGATCATCACTGTGAGCAAGAAATGGTGGTGTCTTTTTAGGCTTCCCTCTGTTGAATTGTTGAGTGGCAATAATCACGTGAAATTAAAAATTGCATAGCTTGTGTTCTGGGTATCATAAAGAGAGGATTCTTGTACATTCTTCTCTTCCTCATTGTTCCCATGACTTCTCCTTTCCTTTAAGAAATCTATTTTCACAATATCTCTTTGTATCCTATATCCCTCAAATGTTTCTAATGTACTTAAAGATAACAATTACTTCCATTTGCATATTTTTTTATTTATCTTACTTCCAATTTCAGGAGTCCACCATGAATTTATTTTTTTACTCTTTAACAATCTTGATGTACCAAATATCTGGTCTGTTGCTATTAATATGGCACTTTTTCTCTGCATAATTCTTTTAGATGTTGTTCTTTACAACTTCTAACAACACTTAAACAAGAAACTTTTCAAAGGAAAGTAGACTACCTTTTCCCTTTAGTTTATATATGTTTCTTTCTTCTTTTAAATCTTAATTTATTTTCCTTGCATTTTGTGGTTTCTCCATCACTAAAAGTTTATGCTCACTGACAATTCTGGGCCTCTTTTTACACTTGCTACAAATTTCTTTATTGCTCTTTGAGCTATTATATAATCTATTATAGTCTTTCTCCTTTCCCTGGTTACACTTAGCATATTTGTAATGCCCTTGTGGATGAACTATAAGATTATCAAGTTATTCATCAAACAAAGGTTTCGGAGTCTTTCTCCATAATTATTTAATATTTTTTTTCCAGTTCTTCCCATCACTCCATTCCATCCTTCTGGAGCTCAGAACTCTAGAATTCAGATCTCCTAAGATTATAGTTCTTCTTTCTAGATCTTCTATATTTCGTTATAGAATCTCATAAAATTGTGTTTTATTTTCTACTGCATCTTCCTTTGGAGCATATATAATTCCTAAAGTCCATTTATGTTTTCCTTCATTTATACCAATGGCTAAGATTTTTTCCTTTATGAGTTTACACCCCATTATCTTTCCTTTGTCCTTATTGTAAATTAAACAACCTACTTTTGTTCTTCCTCTTTTATTCCTTGGCATCCTACTACATATTAGTAGATAAATGAATCATTCTTCTATGCCTTAACCTTTCTTTTTTTCCTTAATGCTAAACATTATATTTATGTTTATTTTATTCCTCAATTAGTTCATGTTCTTTGCCATTTAGACCCCTCTTACTCCATGTGGCATAACTTGACAAGTATAGCAATTATTGTGGTTTATTATATATAAAATAAATCGTAGTTTTTAATAATAATAAATAATTATATATATTTATAATTATATTTATAATAATTACATTATTATTATTATTATTATTATTATTATTACTACAATACAGATAATATTATCTCATGAATTTATATATCTTCATATATTTCTTAAAGAGTCCAATCCCTCCCAACACAAAGAGGAAAAACAAAAAGTGTAAACACAGTAGTGTATTGTCGCGAGCACATTGTTAAAGCGAGGCGGCGCGAGGCACGAATTCAAAGAGACGGGCAGTGCAGTGCGGAGATAAAAGCTCGCCGAAATGGCGGGGGGAAGGAGGTGGATTTCTGGAGTGTTTGTCTTTCTTCTAGCGCTGCCTTGATTGTTTGATAACATTCCACGAACTTCTGGAATAGTGAGTAGCTATAAAAGCAGCTGCCGCCTGCCACTGACAGACAGTCGGTAATTGGACGCGTGTGCATGAACAGCTGTAAAAGTAAACTCTTTTGTGGTCGATGACCTTGCAAGTTGTATGTGTATGTAACGTAATTGTGTTTCTATGGAAATAAAGAGCAATTTTTAGTGTTTGTAACCTGGACTTTTAATTTCACGAACCCACAAAGTCACAGTATGTACACCAATAGGCAGGTTTAGGTGTAAGTAGTAAAGTAGTGTCTTAGGTAGCTATGTCAAAATATGTATATTGTGATTTGGTACTGTGAGAGCAAAAGAGGTAGCTAGTGATTAATAGTTTGTTTTAGTTGTTCTTTGCCAAGCTTCATATGCTCTATGACTCCTTTTTTCAATCAAAAACTAAGGACATGCATTCACATGATTTTCTCTATTCACTTGTCTATTCAAGCTTATTCTTCTACCTCCTTCTTCATAACACAAATAAACCTTTGTTACTCATTTACTCATTCTGTTGTACTTATGGGAAAACATTAAGCCAAAGCAACAGACATATCTTTTGAAATGAACACACATGCCTCAAAAACAAACTTTTGGGTGGAACAATACTTCCTCTACTTACTTTGGAAACATAATAATAGAGAAAGTAAAAATATGCATTCAAACTGTAGGGATGAAATTACATTTCAAAACTGAACAAAATAGGAGAGAAATAATGTTTCTGAAAGTAAATTTCACCATTAAAATTAAAGAGTAAGTAAAATAGCCAGCTTTTGCTTAGAAACCTATCTTAAGAGTCAGAACATTATCTTATGACTGCAAACAATGCTAGATACGAAACAAGATCTCACTAATTATTAATTTTACACAAAATATAACAAGAAATGAAAATATTGGAAATGTAGCAAAACTTTTTTTTTGTTATACGTTTCTAAGATAAAAGTTTGCTATAATCAAACCAGGTAACCTGTAGTTAAAAAGTTAAATCACAGACATATTCCTCTGAACTTAATTGATGAACCAGAGTAAAATATCTAATGCTGAAAGTGAGCATTAATTTATGTTGTCATTTTCCATACTGTTGCACTTGTATAGATGTTCATTCTAATAGAAAAAGTGCCATTAGGGAAACAGCTTGGCTTATGCATTCCCAAATACTAACAAGAAATAAAGCCACATGTTACCATCAATTATCCCTTCTACAAAGTTTTCTGTACTTTTTGGATGTTATAGTTACCTGATTCTGAGGTGAACGTGCACTGCGTCTTCTCAACACTGCGATGCCAACAATTACAGCTGCCATTAGAGCAATACCAGCAAATGCAAGAGTAAAATAAATGCTCTTACTCTCACGGTGATATACTTCCCGACGAATAGAGTATGTCTGTAACACAACATAAAATCTCAGTAACTTTATTCTTCAAGATAAAGAACAGGATATCAAAGTTTGAGGTACCAAAAAAAAAAAAAAAAAAAAAAAAAAAAAAAAAAAAAAAAAAAAAACTAGAGAAGAGATAGTTAATTACTTAAATATATACTTGGAAAACAAAAATTTGTGGAGCTTGACTTAAATACTAAAGTGACAGCAGTATTAACCTGTCAACAACTTTTATAAACAGTATTTTACTATTGGAAATGAATGGAATGGAAAGAGAAGGTAAATTGAGTTTGTGACAATAGGTGTGAATGAGATAACCGGAGATGTACATTATTAACAAATGTTCCATTCAACAAGAAACTAAAGGAAATAGTGAATGCTCATTGGCCGAGACTATCTCTATTTGCCTTAAATCTATTGAGAAAAAATGATGGGGGCAAAATCACCCAATATTGGTTGTTAGACTCTGGTGTCCTGAGTAATAAGAAATGAGCTGACTCTATGGACAGGGTTTACATAGAAGTGTATGACAAGAAAGCCCAGGATATGCCTGGATTAAAGTGCAGTGGAAAAAAAAAAAGAAAAAGGAATTAGCTTATGTCTGATGTATAGAAATAAAGTCATTATATCATTTGGTACCCGAAAAATAATTAATAAGGATAATATAATTTTGGGTCAAACTAATACTCAATGCTCCACTTATTGCTAGTATTTACCTAGAACGCGTTCCGTTAGGATCTTCCTAACATCATCAGCTGTTGTCGACTAATGGACGTCGAAATTAAACAATTTTCTTTCATTATTAAATTTTAGATGAGTCGCATTTTTTAACACATCTGCTTCACTTTCGTACCTATTTTCTTTCATGTTTCTTTATGAAGATGTTTCCCACGTGATTAATGCAGTTGGACCTTGGACACTTTTTAATAAGTGAATTTCTTGTTCTATATCATGATTCTTCTTCCAAAAATGTTATGCTACCACTAATTTATCTATTTCTTTGTTCCTGATGTTTCTAAAATGCTCTTTAAGCCTAATGTTCAGGTTCCTTTTTGTTTTTCCAAAACACCGGATGTGTACCAGATAAATTGCAAGGGCTGTGACAACTTTTACATTGGAATGTTAATGTTTCTGAAACTGGCTTATCTGATCATTATGCTCAAAAATCACAATTAATTGAGGGGTAAGGAGACATTCTAATGAATGCAATGCTCTTCACAAAAAAGTATACCAGCTGAATCAAAGTAGAATACTTTAAATATCTACTAAAGAAAGAAACTTGGAAGGATGTATGCTCAGAAGAAACAGTGGAAGAAATAAGCTTGAATGTTTAGAGGTCTAAACACTATTAACCCTTTCACTGATATGGACGTCATATGACGTCCAGGTTAAAATGCCCCAAACCGATATGGACGTGTATAGACGTCCTGCGCATACATGCATTTAATGCTCATTTAACGCCAATTATTTTAATCTTGCTATTTTACAATAAATTTAAATTAGTTCTATAAGGAATGTAAACGTATCCTTAAAGGTTTCTTTTTGAATTGTACACCTCCAAACCTGGATAAACACCCAAGAGCACATCTGCAGATTCACACCAAATAATATTGGTTTCCTTGCGAACTTCTTTTTCGCAACACACTACACATTTTCGAAATGGTTACAAGTTTTTTGGTTGTGGGTGGTATACTTTTAGGAAAGGGTTTTCTCTCAAGTATGAGGGGTGATGTCGTGGTGAATTTCCTACCCCCTAGTATAAAGAGGCCTCTGAGTATTATAATACTCAATTAGGTTACGAGCTCTTTATATGCGGAAGTACAGGTAGATGAATGTCTTGCATGAATTTACAGCTCTGAAAATTACTAAACAACTGTGCATAGTTACATCCAGTGGTATAAAAATACTTTTTTTTACCGTTTAACTGTTTTCCGTAAAGAGGGATAGCTAGTAATAGCTGATCCGCATCACCCATATTTGACCCGCCGTTTCCCCAAACAATGGAGTAGCTAACATGCCATCTGTAGACCAGCACACGTCACTGCTACGTATGTCCTAAAGATCTCCTTCATAATCGTAAAACAAATCTTCCAGATTTTCTACAGTAATATCAGAAGCCTGTACACATCATACCCAAGCTAATTTATTTGCTACATTACGGGGATAAGCCATGGTTAACATTGAAATTTAACAATTTCAAATGTGCCATTCATTTAGCTCTTGACAGCTATAAGAAATCACTCTGAACACAGAGCATAAATAACTAAAATACAGAGTGAAAACCGCTGCATAAGGCTACCAGAAACCTTGGTTGAGAAACACTGTAATAACAGATGCTGACAGAGAGTTTCCTTTCCAGTGTGTGACTGTGTAACGCAATATATTCTCGTATGATTATCGCTTGGTATAGCATAAATAAACTAAACTTGAGCCAGAGAAGTCACTTGCGTAGCTATACATACATACATTGGCTCATATACACACAAAACAAAATGATTCACATATTAGGCGCGTTCGGCACAAAGAATGGCTTTTGCCACAGTGAAACAAATTAGTGAAATTTCAACAATTTATTAATGTAGTCTCTACTTTATTGTTACTGTAGATATAAATCTACAGTACTGCCTTTAATGAGTTTTAAACCAGTTTTTGTTTCGTTTAAATAACTTAATAAATACGGAAGATACGGAATTGTATTTATGATGCATTTTTACAGCATTTAACAATTTAAATGTCCTGTTCTGTTTATTGGGTATCCGTTTCCGGCCCCTGAAGGGTTTAAATGGCCATCGGCGAAGCTGTTAAAACATGGCTTTCCCCTCAGTTAAAGTAAAAGGGAAGTGCCAAACATCCAATTGGATAACAAAAGGTATAACAATTTGCTAAGCAAACAAATTAAAAAGAAAAATGTTCCTCAAGCATCTATCTGCTACTATAAAATGTATAAAACAATATACAAACAAGTAACTGAAGCTGCTAAAAAATTAATAAATCTGATAATAAATATGAAGCAATGTGGGAGTTAATCAAAGGAAAATCAAACTCCAAATTATATAGAATAAAAAGAAGTATTTCAGAAAGTGGAGTGAAATGAAATGTGTAGTGTTTAACGCCCGCTTTTACTACATACGGCATCGCAGGCGATGACACTGATGATACATGAGATGAAGATGGAGCACCGGTGGAATGAAATGGCGGGGGAAACCGGAGCTCCCGGAGAAAACCCGCCCCAGCGCCGTGTTGTCGACCACAAATCTCACTTTGCGGTCGCCTGGGATCGAACCCGGGCCACCTTGGTGAGAGCCAAGCTGTCTAACCACTGAGCCATGGCGCAGCTGGAGAAGAAGAAAGTGGAGTGCCATTGTTACTAAAATTAGGCAAATGAGTCAACCTTGTATATACTTTTCTCCACTTACAATTTTTTTGATGAAGACTAGTTTCTGGGAACCTCTTCCCTATCGTCAGTTCTGTGGATGACTGATGATGCATCCGGTGTCTGCACCTGGCTTGGTGTCGTGCTCCCATCTAATGTCCTGGTAAGTTTGATGACATCATCTACAGCGAGAATTTCAAAATTCATCAAGAGGTCCTGTTTCTTTGTAATAAAAATGTTTTACCAAATCCGTGGTTCCAGAGGTTTCTTTGCCTGTTTGATCAGTTCTATTTCTTGTTTTAAGTTGTGATTCTCAGACCAAAAGCGATGTGCTACGGCCGACTTGTCCACGTGTTTGAATTTAATATTTCTGAAGTGTTCTTTCATTCTTGTTCCTAGATTCCTTTTGGTCTTACCAATGTATATCTTGTCACAGTCCTGGCAGCTCATTTGGTAAATGCCTGATAATTGAGTTTTCGGTGTGCACTTCAGAAATATTAAATTCAAACACATGGACAAGTCGGCCGTAGCACATCACTTATGGTTTGAGAATCACAACATAAAACAAGAAATTGAACTGGTCAAACAGGCAAAGAAAGCTCTGGAACTACAGATTTGGGAAAACATATTTATTTCAAAGAAACAGGACCTCTTGATGAATTTTGAAATTCCCGCGGTAGATGACGTCATCAAACTTACCAGGACATTAGATGGCAACACGACACCATGCCAGATGCAGACACCGGATGCATCATCAGTCAACCACAGAACTGATGATAGGGAAGAGGTTCCCAGAAACTAGTCTTCATAAAAAAACTTGTAAGTGGATAAAAATATATACAAGGTTGACTCATTTGCCTAATTTTAGTAAAAACTCCAAATTGCTTTCCTTTAAAAATATTGAACTACTGAGAGGTGATACTATGACAAATAACCCTGAGGAGGGAGCTAAAATTCCTGAAGTGTAATTCTATTTGTCAGAGTCTGTATAAATATTCTATTTAACGGAGTAGTGATATATGTCTTTAAACATTGTCTAAATGTTTCCAAGTGTAAACAGTAATTCGTATTAGTTATTTGCAACCTTCATATTTTAAATACATTATACATAGATTGTAAGTGCTGTCTAATACTCTTTCACATATTTTGATGATGCCTGTTAGTCTGTATTGTCACGAGCATTGTTGTGAGGCGGCGCGGCCAATGCGCTCAAAGAGATGGACAGTGCAGTGTGGAGATAAAAGCTTGCCAAAACGGTGGGGTGAAGGAGATGGATTTCTGGAGAGTTCGTCTTTCTTCTAGCGCCATCTTGATTGTTTGAGAAGCTCATAAATGTGGAACAGTTGTTAATTGGACTCGTTTGCCTGAACAGCTCTGTTTTGGAAGTGACTTTATTTGTGGTCGATGGTCTTGCAAGTTGTATTGTGTATTTAATGCAATTCTGCTACTGTAAGGTTTGACCAAAGTGTGTTTCTACGGAAATAAAGAGCAATTTTTAGTGTTTGTAACCTGGACTTTTAATTTCACAAACCCACAAAGTCACAGCATGAATTTCTATGGTTAATGAACTGAATTGAAAGAGAAATGCTGTTTTGATGAATCCCAAAACATTTATCTCTTAAAATGGATGAAGCAAATGGAAGTGATTGGTCATTACATAAAAACAATAGAAGTAAAGCATCAGGAGTCATTCAATGACAATTAAGTATTAACATAATGTCACCCAATTAGCAGAGAGCACAACCAACGACAGCTGAGAAGGGACCAGAGGCAGCCGAGCCACGCCCTCCCATTAATCTCAGTCACTAACTGAGGGGTTGATTAGGGGAGTGTCACTTGTCGCTGGCCGCCTCTTTCCCCTTCCCCTGTCCTCTGGAACTTTCGCGGTAATTCAGTGAAACCAGAGACTTCTAGAAAACAGTGATATTCCTATAAAAGGGGCTGCAGTAAGTGAATTGAGTGAGTCAGTCAGTCAGTTCTTGGCGAGCAGCGTAAGAGTGCAGTGCTAGTGTACGAAAAGAAGACTGTGTACGTGCATCGGAGGATTGTACGTAATTGCGAGAGCAAAGTGTAATTGTAATGGACGAACTGGTGAATCATAATTGTGTGCATTACGTAATTCTGTGTAATTGGCAAGTGTTTAACTGTAAGTCGGTGGAAATAAAGAACATTTTTGAGTGGTGCAATTGGACTTTTCATTTCACGAACCCACAAAGTCACAATAATTACAGAAACTTAGACATATACTTAATGTGATACATTGTCATCCACAGAGACAAATGCAAACATAAGATGCAGCTAATTGCATTAAACTGTTAACATGGCATCCTGCAAAGCAGCCATTGATAAAAGAGTTTATAGAGATGTATCAAAATTAAGAAGAGCTGGCCACTCAGTCTAAGTACATTAAATTCAAAAAGCATCATCTACAACCGTAACTTGTTTTGTGCAATTTTTATAGTTATTCCAATGACTGCTGGCATGTGACCTTAAGCAGAAAGTGCGTTAAATAGCCAACACATGGCATATGGAAAATAAATATTGAGAATCACTCTCTGATTTGTTAGTTTCTTATGTTTGCTTAAAACACAAACTTGAATGCTTGGATTCTGCAAGCTTTTAAATTAATGTTTAATACTTAGTTTTAATTGTGAATTTAACCTTAGAGAACTATAGAGTGATTCACAGAGATTTAGACTGTCAGTATTCCTGCATATTATGCAAAAATCTTTTATTTGGATATTTGCTTATCATCTCATTATATGGAACATAAATCAGCCTAAGCAGATACTTACTGGTTCGCCATGGCTTACATCATGTACATGAGCATGTGCAACTCTGGCGACTTCCTCCCTGTGAGGCTGAGCTGCGGCAAGCTCAGGAGCAACTGATGATGTATCATCTACTTCAACCACACGTTCATCTTCCATTGTCTCAGGATCAAACTTATCCCTTCCACTTAGATGCTTTCCCAATGTAGCTTCTACCCTGTGCTTTTCTTCTCGTAGTTCTACACGCTCCTTCTTGCGTTGCTCCTTTCGCTGTTTCTCCAATTCCCGCTGACGTTCCTTCTCTATAATTTTCAAATTCTCTTTAGTATCATTAAGCATAACTAATCCTTATAAAAACAATATATTACAAGATTACGAGAGTCAATTTAAAATACACAAATATTATAAGGAACTACATGTTGGCATAAACAATTTATAAAAATTAAGAATATTTAGTAAGGAGACACCAGGGGTTATGTGTATTGAGACCGAGACTCGAGGCAAGCAGGTAGGAAGGGTATATTAGAGAGGAATAAGTCATTTCGTTATTGTGTAAAAGAAATGTTACAAATGTCAATGTATCAATGAAAATGAATGTAGAAGAAAGATGAGAAAATAAATACTAAATAAATACTAAGGAATCAATTCTCTTATTATTACTATCTGCTGACCTTCTTATCTCCGTTTTCCAACCTTATTTTTAAATTTTTTTACAACCCTTTTTGAAAACTAGATTTTTTGCAGTTAATCTTCAATTTCTACTATTTACAAAATCCCTAATTGACCTTAATACTTGAAAAATCTATTTGTGGTCTATTTTTTAACATTATCGCCTACATATTTATATTTACTTGTTATGAACAAGTGATGAAGTGTTAAAAACCAACTATAAATAGTTTTTCCAATTAATTTTTACGTCACTGTTACTAAACTCCTCCAATCACACATGACCTTAATACTACTGATATGTATACTACACCCTACCACCAAATCAACTGCAAAAAGTAAATCTGGAATTCCTCCATTATTTATTGTTGGTGAATACAGATTTACTTTACTAATTTCCTTCAAAATATCAATAAGTAAATTGAATAATATGGAGCTCAACTTATACCACACCCTAAGTCCATTATTGCCTATTTCATGTGCTGCACTGTTCGCATCTAATTTAGACAAAATTTATATTAAATTTATATTACATATATATTGTATTATGGATCATTTTCCAACTCATTCCTTTCCTTTGCAGCTCTAGTCATAGTGCCTCTCTAGCTAAAAGTAATTACTTATTGTTACATATTTGTAGACCTCCAGATAAAATTCTTCTATTACAAATACCTTCTTGCTTGGCTGCCACATCTGCTCTGTATTTATCAAGGATAGCTGCTTCAGCATCTCGAGTCATTGCAAGTAGTGAACCTGGAGTTTCATCCTTGCTGCGCAGTGCCTGAATGTAATCCTCCATCAGCTGTCCAATCTTAGTTCTAAGATCTGGGAATCTTGAAAAAAAGCACATATACATTACTTACTGTCTGTATACGAATAAGCTTAATGTTTTGCATTAAATATAGATAGGTAATTTATTGAGGACTAAAGAAAATATATCTTGGGCCATCCCTGAGCTGGGTCCCAGTCCTTTTACGCTTATCTCTTTCTGCTATTAATTTTGACTTTCTCCCCTTTCTTTCTATTTGCCCAATTTTTGTCTTTCTCTGTCTATTGTTTATTTCTTATTTCAATTTTTTATTATGATTACTTCTCTAAGCTGTGTTCTTTTTAACCTCACTTTTATTTCTGTCCTTTCCCTATTACAGTTATTAAACTTCTCTTTCTGCTTATAGTAATCCTTCTTCCTATTTATTTGGTCTCACTTGCTTGTGTACTCTGTTCTGCTTCTCACGACCCTTCTCTATTCTCACTCTATTCCTGCAATTTATATAGACCATTCCATGGTTACACAGTCAAAGTATATAGACTGAATTCCATTATACTATGTACTATTGGGGTAAAATCTGGTTGCACTCCAAAAGCAATAGGAGGCAACTGAAAAAAAAGAAATCAGTTACCCAGGGGCATAGACAGAGTGGGGTGGTCATGTGCCCCACTGCAGCAGACACCAAAATCACTGTAATATCTTTTTGCTTTCTCTTATCTTGTACGCTTAAAGGTGTAATGTATCACATTGTATCTGTTAATAAACAGGTAATAAAAATAATACATAAATAAATATATATTTACAAGTGTAAATATTAGGAGATTATAGAGAATTTAATTCTAGAGTATTTAATCCATTCTTTTGGAAAATCACACTATATGTTGGTTGGCAACACAGCTTGCTCTGCTCATTGTACGATCAGCACATGTTTAGTTACAGGTAGATAATACTACAGTAAATATGCTACAAAACTTGGCTGGCAGACATACAGTCTAATGTGAACTCCAATACATTTGCCTGCACCCACGTCCTACATCAGTTCTAGTCATCACTCATGCATGTCTTACTTGTTCTAGTCCAGTTCACAAGTAAATAACATTAAGAATAGATAGAGTCAGACTCAAAAATTCAAGCCATGGCCAGGATTTGAACCACATATCTCCCGGTCTCCATCTGTTGCTCTCAACCATTGTGCTACCATGGCCAATAGGTCAACATGACACTAAACTCTCCAACTGACTCATATTTTTCCTGGTAAACCACTAGAGGTTCTCATATATGAGATGTGCACTATTTGTGGCAACTTACTATTATAAGCACTGTCCCAGGCTTCACCGGACAGAGAATAGGAGATCCGTGGTTCAAATCTCAACCATGGCTTTGAATTTTTCAGTCTGATTATCTACCCAAAACCACAGCCTATACATGGCTAGTGTGGAAGAATGATTAATTTCCAAAATTAGGAGAGTTTTGAAGTGTTAAGTTTTCCTTTAAGTGTTTTCAAAATGCCTCAATCGCAGTACACAGTACAACAAACGGCGTGTATAATATGTATGTGCTTACCTCATCTTGTACAGAAGTTGCATGGCAATGTGAAAGACATTTCCTGACATGCATATTCCAAGTAGAGAGGCCGTTCGTTTGCTTGTAAATAAATTCTGGGAGACGGGATTAATTTGTGATAAGTAAAGAAAGGTAAAAATGAATGTCTTAGGGAACAGGAATTAAATGAAATCAGAGAAAGGTTAGACTGGTCATCTCAAAAAATCTCTTAGGCACCTTACACGCTTCAGCACTGAAACAAGCATCATAGAATGTGCAGGTTTGCCTGGAGCTAGACGTAAGAGAAACCAAATTGAAATTTCCAAACTGTTATAATGATGCAGGTGCTAAAATCAAAATTGGAAAAAGCATATTTGCAAATTATGTATATTTTTAAATGCTATAATTATAATTTATGAATTATCTGTTTTTCTAATCTAATGGAACTGCTAGTAGATCATCCATATCACTGCCAATGTCACATAACATCTGGACAATTCGTCATCCTCAATGTCTTCATCATCCGAGTCTTGTAAATTTATGATGATAGGCTCCAAAATCTCATAATGTCGTATTTCTTTCCTAAAATCGTCTTCTTGTAGGTTTTCTGCATGTGTCACACAGTTTTCCAGTCTTGTTGTGTGTCAGTTTCTTTGTGAGTAAGTTATTCAACGTCAATCAGTTCAAAAGTGTTATTTCTGCTTGCAACCCTTGATTTTATTTGAGCCCACAGCAACTCAATTGAACTGTACTGGCAGTGGTAAGGAGGGAGATGGATTACCTCCTGTCCCATTTCAATTGCAAGTTGATCCAGCTGATACAATTTTTCCTAGTTTTTAAATGGAAGGACTCTTTGCAGCAACTCATTTTAGTTTCAGTTTCCGAAAATTCAATCCCCCATTTTTTGCAACCATTCTAAAATTTTGTTCTTTCTGCTGGCCAAATTCAGTATTTTATTTGTAATATTAATCAAATGATATGGCACATTATCTATAATAATGTTTCCCTCTCCTAAATAATTTAAGAACCTGTTAAGAAACCTTTCTTTGAATGTGTCAGCTGCCATCTCTTCATGACAGTCTGAGGTACTTTTGGAGAGCAAAATCCATTTGCTTTCTGGTAGGAACCGTCTTAGCAAATCCTGCATGACAATTGTTGAGCCAACTGCCTTTTCCAACAGGTATCTCTAGGCCACCCGTTTTTGAGAAGTCTTGCCAGATTGAACTTTGAGTATAGGTTTTTATTTATCCATGTCTCGTCTAAGTAAAATATAGGTCTCACATCACCAGAATGTTTAATTTCATGCATTTTACGTAAGAATTTTAATCTTGGCACAACAATGTCACTCCTCTCCATAAAAGATTGACGCCCATCATTTGTCTCTCTGTACCTGAACCCTAATTCCCTCAAAATTCTGAAAGCTGATTATTTTGACCCAGTATATGATATTTTAGTTCTAAGAGCGCAAGTTATTTTCTGTATTGTTGGAAATTTACCTTGATCATAAAATTTGAACACAGTTCTGAATACAACGTCCTTGTCAAAATCAATTAAATTTATAAAACTCTTTGGAGGACCAAGTTTTCTAGGTGACACAAACACCTGGTCACCACTGGGATCAGATTTTCTTGCCTCTCCACAAATGCGAGACACACTTGCTTAACCTACACCATACGCTTCAGCAGTAAGCTATTGAGCATTTTTGAAGTTGAGTTGATTTCTATATTCCTCATTGCCCCATTTTTTGAAGAACGAGTAGACAAAAGTAATACAAGCCTGACTTCACAATACCTGCCTCTATGACTCGCCACTAAATTCACTGCTAGAAGCCATTGCACTATTTTACTCTTGCTCTACTACTGTCTAAAGAACAACTGATTTGAACTCTACAGAGCAAATAAATACTGCTTTTATCACGCATTCATTAATAAAGATAACATTCATGTGATGGCTTACATTTTGCAGATACAGCATTCCACAAGCTAACAGGAAATTAAGTGTTTGCCCTTTCTTGAATTTAACAAACATCTTGGCTTGTTCAGAGTAATTCTTTTAGCACATCATGTCAATAGTTTACATTTCAGTTCTGAGCAATTACAAATATATACAAACTAATCAATAATGATAGACATTACAGTGCTTACCTCATGATGCATTGGTAAATATATTGGTATTTCATTTATTTATATTACGAAAACTATTTGAGTTAAAAATATTAGGGTTTTATGGTTATTTTAGACATATTACTCTCTACTTTCCTCATGGATCACTTTTTGCAAAATCTGAACTTTTATCTTAGTGCAATATGACAACACTGCAGGACTCGGGTTGGTTGCTTACCTAATAGCATTCAAGAACAAATAACATCCCATTTGAAACACATATTAGTAGTTAAATGGCAAGAAACAGGAAGAAAGTAATGTTCAGAAAAAAGTGATTTTGTCTTACATCTTGATCAACTTATGAAAACAAGCATATTGTATCAATTACCCTTCGCCCTTTTCTTTGTGATTAACCCATCAAATTGATTTTTATGTCCTAAATTGTATGTGATTCTCCATAAGTGAGGTGCAGAAGCTTGACTCTTACTGACATTATAAGGAATGACCACAATTCCTTACTAATGGACAAGCAAATGAATTACCTTTTTCATAATTTCTTACAATACTCTATGTATATTACCTGTCAAGCATCTGTAGAGATTGATTCACCATCTTATCTATATCTGTAAGATGTTCAAGAGTAAGTGCCTTCTCTCGTTCTGCCTGCTCAAAGCTTGAACTCAACAGATGTCGGTAGTGAGAAATGGTGTGATGGCGATCCTTATGAAGAGCTCGCAGCAGTTTCTGCAGGCACTTCTGCACTCTGTGAGTCTGTATTTGCAAAAGTAATCAAACACATTTCTTTTTTTAGTTTCCGAACATTACTTTACCTTCTATTTACCTATAAGTAGAAATGTTGCACATATCTTACGATATTTGCAACTGCATTAGGAGAACAACTGTTAATTTAATATTTATTTTTCTCATGATGTGAATAAGAAGTTTATGTGTCAAGTTAAAATCTGCTTTAAGTCACGAGATTATAGCATTTGGAGACCTTCATATCCTGAAAAACTTATCATCTACTTATTCTTAATTTTAAAATATTTCCCAATATGCAGATGAACTTATGATTCTGACATAATTAAAAAGTTAAAGTCAAAGTTTCATTGACTAGTTTTGCTAAGCTTCAAAAATCATACAGTGAACTTGTGTGCCTAAAAAGTACCAAAATATGAACCACATAAGGTAAACAAACTAAATAAGGTTAGTAGCTTCTTGCTTCACTGCTCGACTTAGCTCGATTTGATTGCTCTATATCATTTTAATTCTAAATGAATTATGCCAATACCTTATGTCAGACTACTTCAATCCTGATGTAAACGTCTGGGAGGGAAGAGAGAGAGAAAGAGAGAGAGAGAGAGAGAGATAAATGGCTGTTTAGGCTCTTATAAGGTCAGCGAAGATTTACAAATAGAAAATAACATCTATTACCTGCCCTGAACAACCAAGTTCCTAATGGTCATCTGTTTCACTACTGCTGTCCTGCGCTTCCTTACCTCCCAGCTGTTCACATCAAGATTGAAGCAGTCTGACATACATTACAGTATATTAATATACCATGCACAATTGGTTCCCCCATTTTATTCTAAATTTAAAATAGTTACCAGACACTTAAAAACTGCATGAAAAAGCTAGCCTGTAAGATATAAGAATAGTTTGGGGGTAACAAGGTCTGTCTAATATTAACCTAGAGTAAAACTTACACTACACTGATTTTCGAGCTGTATTAAGTGATATAATCACTATTTCATTTTTTCAAATAATGGCTTAGGTTAAAAAACTTACTTAGCAGCTAAAAAAATAATCTGGAAACTAATGGTATGGGGGATATTTGAAGAAAAAGAGAAACAAACAAGAAAGGTTTTTGGAAGATTATTAGAAGAAGATTTGAAGACAGTGAAATACAAAAGCTATTTAGTCAGATAATGGAGAAGAGATCATGTATTTCATGTCACAATGAAAAATCATTGGGAAAGAGAAAGTTATATAGACAATACTAACAGAGAAGAAAGGGGGAATATGGTTAAAAGCAGGAATATGGAAGCTAAAAGAGCAACGAAATGGTTCTATACAAGCCGAAAGTCCATTATGCGGCGGAAGAGAAGATATACAACACATTATTTTTGAGTGTAGGGAAATGAGATCTGGAGAAACGAGTGTGGTATAAAACAAATAGAAATTGTGATATAAAACATACTTTTGACAAGAACTGTAAGAATATACGGCAATATCTAAGAAAAGTGTAAAACAAATTGAAATGGACTATTAAAAGAGAAAAGAACTAATAATGCATTAAATGGAAAAACTATAAATTATACTAGTAATATGTAATTGTTCAACAGGGCCAAATAGAGTGGGCAGTCCAACTTATGTAATAACTTAGTGCTTTAATAAAATTACATTACATAGCTTTACTTTTATTCCAGATTTCTTCACTGTCTTAGGCTTGGGAATGTATATTTATGCATATAAGTTACATATTGTCACCCTGGTGGTAGGCTCGCGAAGCCGATGAAAAATGATGGCCGATCGTTACCGGAAGTGAGAGACAGTTGAGAGTAGTTGTGAGAGAAAATAAACAGTTTGAGGTTAGCTAGCAAATTGTGATGGACGAATGTATTTGCTAGGAGAATAAAGTGTAGTTTTTGTGTTTTATAACCTCGTTTTATATTTTCACGAACCCACAAAGTCACACTGGTGTCAGGAGTGGGATAACAACATCACCGAAGATTATGGCCATGGAATCGGCATTGGAAATGCTTTTGCAGAAGATGAACGAATTAACAGCGAAGTCGGAAGCGGCAAATAACAACTTGGCCGCAGAGTTGAAAGAAATAAAGACCAAACTGACCACAGAAATGAAGGCAGCGAACGACAGTCTGGCCACGGAAATGAAGGAGGCGAACGAGGTCCTCGCCGCCAAATTTGAGGAACAGTTGGCCGGCGTGAGGAATGACGTGACGGAGCTGGGCAAGCGGATGGGCCAAGTGGACGAGCGCGTCGAGGACCTGGCGAACCGCTTCAATGACCTAGAGGAAAAGGCCGACAATAGCGTCAAGTCCCTGAACGCCATGGTGGAGGACGTCGTCGGCAGGAGAAGGATTTGAAGGCTGACGCACCGGGACGCGACACAACATCGGCGCGCGTCAAACCTCCGAAATATGACGGCGCGTCAACATTCGAGGTCTTCCGCCGCCAGTTCGACACAGTGGCCAAGCACAACAGATGGTCACCGGAGGAGGAGGCCACACAGTTAATAGCCAGCCTCCAGGGACGGGCCGCGGAAGTCCTAAACGCGGTGCAGACGACGGCGGCGCCCAAGGACATCTGGGAGGCCCTGGAGAATCGCTTCGGGAACCACCGCTTAGCCGCAGCATACCGCAGCCAGCTAAAGGCAAGGTCGCAGCAGCCGGGGGAGACGCTGCAGGAGTTCGCCATAGCGATCGAGCAGCTGGCTAGCAAGGCCTTGGTTGACCTGCCACTGGAGTTCGTATCCCGGGAAGCCGCCTACAATTTTGTCGACGGGATACGGGACACGGAGATTCGTCAGCGCCTAATGCTCGGCGATTATAAAAACATCCACGAGGCGCTGACAGCGGCATTAAGGATGGAGGCAGCCAAGGTAGCATCTATCCCGACGTCGAGAACGAGGGGTGTCCGCTACGCCGGAGACAGAAGACCAGCTGAGGGACGCCGGCGAACACCTAGTGGCCTGTGTTGGGGGTGTGGACAGCCCGGACACCTGCGGAGAGACTGCCCACACCAGGAAGAGCAGCCGGAAAACGAGTAAGGGCCGTCGTGGAGAGGGGCACGTCGGCGCCATTACCACCATCCCCTCGACTAGATCCGTCAGCCGGTGGATGGATGACAACCTCATCGCGGACGGTTGGGTAAGAGGAAAGCCGTGCCACGTGCTGATGGACACCGGGGCGGCCGTGACCATCATCAGACCTGACGTGGCGAAGGGTTTGCCGACGAGGAAACCGAGCCGACCATACCAGCTTGTGACGGCATCGGGCGACACCATGCCTGTGCAGAAGGAGGCCCTGCTGGAGCTGAACTTGGGACGGAGTGCCGTGCGTCTGTGGGTATTCGTCGCGAAGGTGGCTGAGGAGATGTTTCTGGGACTGGATGCCCTCAGGAGCCACGAGGCGACGGTCGACGTCGGCAGGAAGGTCCTGAGGCTCAACGGAGAAGAGGTTAGACTCCGTCTAACAAGAGAGCGCCGTCCAAGAAGAGCGCCTTGGAATTGGCAGGGTCGTCTTGAGCGAAGACGTGGTTGTCCCCGCGAGGAGCGAAGTGGTAGTGACGGACGACCGGAAGGCCAGACAGCAGGTGGGGTTCAGAGGCAGCAGGAGTACGACTTCACCTCGGAACATCGCGAGGAAAGATGTTGGTGGTACACCTGGATCACCTGGCCCGCAACGAAGGCGCTGTTCGGGACGACCAGCCTTGAGGAGGGAGCAGTGTCACCCTGGTGGTAGGCTCGCGAAGCCGATGAAAAATGATGGCCGATCGTTACCGGAAGTGAGAGACAGTTGAGAGTAGTTGTGAGAGAAAATAAACAGTTTGAGGTTAGCTAGCAAATTGTGATAGACGAATGTATTTACTAGGAGAATAAAGTGTAGTTTTTGTGTTTTATAACCTCGTTTTATCATTTCATGAACCCACAAAGTCACAATATATTAGACCATCTATAACTTTTAAAGTTGTCAGAAAGAATTAAAGATGCACTTGTGATGCTCTTGAGAAAAAATTAAGATTAAATAGAGGAAAATTATACAGTAGCAATTAAATTAACAATAACATTACATTAACTAGCTTAAAGATTAAGTCTTTGTCTCAGATAGAACTGTTAATCATTTGATAAAATTTAAGAGTTTACAGAGTAAAATATTTGAACTATCAATATTGGATTGAACTTACTAGATTTGAAGCATTACTCCACTGGAAAATGTGGAACTTTTGTGGATATGATCTAGAATCCAAGTTTTTTGGATCATTCTATTTTTGGATTAATGATAAACTAACAACCAATACAAAAGTGAATCGAGAAGATATTGACACACACAATGTGTCAATATCTTCTCGATTCACTTTTGTACTAATTTGTGCTTCACTCTCCCTACGCTTCTTCCAAGTTTATACTTTAACAACCAATGTTTTTTGGTACAGGAAATACAGGAAATTAGACTTCTTAGAAGTCTAATTCACCAGCTATACAACATCCCACTGAGTAAGGAGGAGTTTTTGAAAGAACAACAACACATAAAAGAGATAGCAGTATTAAATGGATTCAACCCAGCCATCATAAGGAACATGATGAAAAGAAAGGAAAAACTCAAGATAATATAAAAAAATACCACTCTCACACTACTTAAAAACACAAATTGGAAATATAGAAAATTCACCTACCATCCATGGACTTTTAGAAAATTTGAACGAATTTTCAAAAGACTAAACTTAAAACTAGCACCCCAAAACAAATTCAGTCTGAAGAACCTGCTAAATAAACCACTAAAAAATTCAATCCCCAACCCTTTGAAATCGGGAATTTATCAGATAAACTGTGAAACCCGCGATAAAAGCTACATAGGAAAAACTAAGAGAAACTTGTTAACCAGGCAAAAAGAACACCAGAGGAACATAAAGTTGAAACAAACAGAAAAATCTGCAGTATCACACCATTTTTGGACAGAAAATCACAACATTGCCCATAACATTAAACTGTTAAAATCTTTAAGTACACCCATAGAACTGGATATTTGGGAAAAAATATTCATAACCAAAAACCATGATAAGTTATAAATTATGAATTCCCGGCATTAAATGAAGTATTAAAACTTAGTGCCCCTAACACCAGATGGCAGAGGGATCGGAGCACCATAGTAGTGGAAGAAGAGGAATGTTCATTTAGTCACCAAACATCTGAGGATGAGATCGAATGATCTTGAAAACGTTTCAATTATACAACAACAAGTAAGTGAAGTTTGAGTGTAAGCATAGTGACTCATAAATCAAACTCAAAAATGAAACCAATGTAATTAACCTACCCACATTTGCCTGGGGACCCAGGAAAACCCCCGAAGAAACTTATGGGACAGATAGGTCTGCCACGGAAATTGAATCTGGGCCTCCCAAATGCAGGCCACAGACGAAATTCCTGAGCCATCCCGCTGGGTATGTTTTCACATAAGACATGTAATCTGTGAGATACATAGATACAGAAACATAAAGATGGCTAGTACTCTGTCCAGACACAACCTGTGGCAGAGATATGTGTGTCTCCCTTTCTGATGTACTACTCCACAGTAGGGGATGTCATGTAAAACAAGTCTAGTAAAGTCTCTTTATTAGAACCAGGTAAAGAAATCATAACTATGGAAGTAAACTGACAATTATATTCTACGTATGGAAATTTCTTAAATACTTTATTGCTTACCAAAGCACTCAGGTCTTACTTTTGGAACTAATTTGAACTTACATTGGGTGGATTGTCATTAAGAGCCTGAGTGTAGCAGCCCATAGCCTCCTTCTTGCGTTCATTGATATGTGCCATAACTCGTTGCTGGTGCATTGCAACAAGCTGGTGTTTTTCAGCATCGCCTTCCTCTTCAAGGGCTTGAACGGTTTTCTGGAATCGCTGTGTCATGCGCTTCTTAAACTCATCTGCTCCTTTTGGGTCATTAGTTCTCATATCCTGGTAGCGCTCCTCAAGGTCAGACCAATCCTTCATAACCTGCAATTAAATTCAGACAAATAATTAAACATATCTTATTGGAGAAACATGGTACAAACATTCAATAATAAAACTTTCTCAATACACCAGTTAACAGTAGTAAACTGGAATGTTAATGATCTTCACTCAAAACAAACTTCATTAATTTCATTTTCATCAATTCATAACATTGATGTTGCTGGCATTACAGAGACAACAACAAATTGTTTAATATTTCTGAATATAAAATCTACAAGAAGGATAAAAAAGCACAAACAGCTTCTAAAGGAGTAGCAATAATAATTATATGCAATATAACTCACTGCTGCCTGATTCATCAGCCCTAGAAATAACTGCAATTAAAATAGTCATGATAAAAATGATTTTGTATTATCTGCTCACAAATTTTCATCCTGTCAGTTTAACATGTCGTACTTCTCAATGTCCTTTTAATCAACTGGTTCAACTCTGCTGCTAGAAGATTTAAACTGTAAACATGTCCTTTTGGAGCTGCAGATCAAATCAAATGGCTGTCATCTATATGAATGTATGTATCAGCAATCCTAATTTACATACCAGGTAGTTAAATTATAATCAAACCCACTCACGACCTCTCTCTACTGCGTGAAACAGCCAACAGTCGCTGGAGAACTTATGCTGGCAAAGGCGCTGGAAATGTTGATCTTCTACTCTCAAACAGGCAGCATATCTCGTGTATATGCTCTTGCTCACTCTCCAAAGCTCAGCAGCGGCTATTCACAATATTTTTCTTAAGTTCCTGTAGTGTGCGAAGATTGGAATGATATACTTTGTCTTTTAGAGAACCCCATAAATAAAATTCACAGCTCATTAGGTCACGAGAATGAGAGGGCCACAAATCAACACTAATTATTCTGTCATTGAACATCTCTCTTACTGTATTTAATGATTTGGTAGTAGTATGTGCTGTTGCAAAATCTTGCTGGAACCAACATCCGATTTCTCTTCTTTTGTTAGGAAATTCAAAAATGGCCTCGGAATTAACCTTTGATATTGCTCTGCATTTATTGTTTCACCAAAGAATATAAGCCCTATTATTCTTCTAGCCCTTATCGCAAACCACACGCTCCAATTTTCTGATCATAATAAGGCTTTTCATACGTAGCACAGGTTTTTCTGAAGCACAGTATCGACTGCTGTGAGTATTCAAAAGTCCGGTTAAATGAAATGAAGATTCATCAGTGAAAAACAAAAGCTGTGGGTCAATCTATGGATTGGAAAAACGTGTTACAATAACTCGCCCCTTTAGGGGGATCATTTGGCTTTAACGCTTGCACAGGTGTGTAGCAATAAGGCGTAGTTTCAACAGACATGTACAGTTCCAATCCTGATACACTACAGGAATTTAGGGAAAACATTGTGCCAGAAATCACAAGAATACCTGCTGCTCAACTTCAGAGAGTGAGCGAGAATATATATACGAGATATGCTGCATGTTTGAAAGTAGAAGATTAACATTTCCAGCATCTATTATAAGGTAAGGATTCTATTCAGCCTCTGCCAGCCTAAGTTCCCCAGCGTCTGCCGGCCATCTCGCGCAATAGAGACAGGCTGCAAATGGATTCGATTAAAAATTAACTACCCTATATTTTGTCATCAAATGAACCACCATATTATTGAAATAATGCAAAATTTTCTCCTGATATTCTTGACATTAGTGTTTAGAAGAAAATGCAACTTCTAATATATGTTAGTCAATTAACAACACTTGATTCAGACCATTGCGCAGTTCTGGTTACATTTCAACTTAAAGACAATGAACACAACTCATTCACTGGAGAAGATTTCAAGCTTTCTTAATACAGGTTTACATTCAGCATATCATTCAACACTTTAAGACTTTACTGGCAATATTTAATTTTCCAACAGCGAGTCCATAACCAGCAACAAAAAACCTAGAGATTATTTTTATCTGCTGTCATACATTTTACAGCTGATTCAAGAAAAACACTGTATCCATCATCAGCGGCAATGAGTTAGCCTTGACACAAAAGAAAACTGAACAGCCTAATACACATAAACACAAACTAGACTTACTACAATTACAGTTACATAAAACACATTTTCTTCTATTTGTCTTCTGTTACTACATGTGATAACCCTCTCTGGCGAGTAAGTTAATGAGTTCTCAGAGAAACAAGCATAATTCCCTTATTACAAGAAGATCAGGTTGTTACTGACAAGAGCTCACATGTAATGTACTTGCTTCTTATTATGAACACATTTTCATTCCAATTAAAAGTGTGAAACAGCAGACAACTAATGAAATTCTAACTGAATTTAATCAACATGTTCTCAAACCAAAAGTATCAAATAGGATTATCCCTACTCCTACAAAGAATATGAAACATTTATTTACCAACTCCACAATAAAAAGGCACTTGGACATAGCTAATTCTAAACACAATATCAAAACAGCTAACAAAGAAGGCTCTAGTTTAATGGGTCAAATTTTCAATGATTTGTTAAGAATTGGGTATTTTCTGCAGATCTGGAAATCTGCCGAGATTATCGGTTTTCCATAAACCTGCAAGTTAAAACATTTACCTTCCAGTTATTCGCCAATCAATCTATTACCAACAGTATCTAAATTTTTTGAAAAGATTAGACAGAAACATATTCTGAAATTCATAACATATAACCAAATTGTTCTGGATTTTCAATTTCGTTTTAATCCAAAGCAGACTATTCTGCATTAAACTTTGATCATCACTAAGACCATTATTAATGAATTTGAAAACAATATACTGGAACTATTCCTTAGACATTCCTTGAGCCTTCGACCAAGTATGGCAAGAAGAATTGCTTTTGAAATTAATCAGAATTGGGCTACCAGATTGACATTCATAGTCATCAATAGATAATTACTAATACCTTAACACATTGTCACTTTCTGACTCGCACTAAAGGTTATAAGTCAACAACAAGACCAATATCTGCTGGCAATTCACAAGGATCAGTTGTTGCAACTTTTATTATTCAACATATTTAATGACATTTCTGATTTACAACCCAGCTGCACAACTAAGTAATATACTCATGATACTATTCCGCTTCATTCAGATTCCAGGCTGAAGAAAATAAACAGGTCTCTTCAAAAGCTCCTCTCTCTTGGGTGAATAGTTCATAACTTAGTACATTTGACTCAATATTAGAAAGACAAAAGCTAAAATATTTCTACTCAGACTTTTTCATAACATTTCTCCCCAAAGTCTCATCAACAAGCAGGTGCATTGGTTATCCTCACAAACTGTTAAATACCTCGGCATGCTATTCAACACAAGACTGACTTGGAAAGCCCATATCAAACATATCACAGCACTTGGCGATTCCAGAATCACTTGGAATTGAAAGTTTTGTTCTTCTCTGTAAATCTTTAGTTTGATCTCTTCTTACTTATGCATCTTCTATATGGGATGAAGCAAATAAAAAACACAAATCACAGAATTCTAGTTATCCATAACAGATTTTTAGAATTGCAACAAATGCTCCCTGGTTTGTAAGAAACATCCAACTACACCATGAACTAGATATCCCCCCCAATCAAACAATACATAAAACACTTATCAAAATCCTACTCCAAATTGATTAACGTCCCAGGAGTTCAGTCTACAAACTAGGAGTAAGCCATCACAGAACAAGACAAGAAAGAGGATTACATCACAATATTTTATGCAGTGATTCTGAAGATATCATGTAATTTATCTGTAATGAATGACCAGTTAACTATTGTGATTCAAATGCCTTAGTAATGTATTTATTATTACAGAGTGACATAACTTATGTGGTTAAGCAATTTGGCTCCAGAACAACAATTGATTGATAAATAATAAATACATCGTTAAGGCATTTGAATCACAATAGTTAATGGCTTGTATAGTAAAATTGCTGATTGGCCAAAACTAAAAAGAAATAAAAACCTTTGAGCAACATCACCACTTGAATTATAATAGTGTGGCTATGAATGACATTTTTAAAATAAATATTAAATTACCTGAAACTTAATATACAACTAATATGTGCAACAATGATTTTCCATGATATTTTACATAATTTATGAGAAGTACTAAACTGGCAACAGAGGAAAGTGGACTTGTTACAGAGTTGCTTCCGGGGAAGTGAGGAAACAGGAACTAAGTGATATAGCAACTAGTGATGGGCAAATTCGAATACAAAAAATCGATTTATTCGATTCTTGGTAGTTCTCGAGATGTTCTCAAAATCTGAATGTGTATTCGAATACAATGCAAAGTTCTCGTTTGCATCTGTCCTGAGTGCTGTTCTCGAACCCTTTTTGCCTGAAGTTCTCATTAGGTGCAGCTGCACTGAGGTGGAATTTGAATCCAGATGTCGATTCAGTTTCACAGATTCTGATTGGTGCCCACAGATTCACATCTTAAAGGTCAGGCAGCACAGGAGGAAATGTGAACTGGTTGACAAATAAATATTGTAAGAGATAGGGCGGGACATGTTTATAGATATTAAAATATACTGTTTACGGGTACCTGCTTATATCCCAAGGTTATCGGACTGTCCCAAAACAATTATTTCAATACATGATCATATATTTAAATTACTAAATCATGGGAGAAAGGTATGTAAATTACGAGATATGTAACTATAACAAATGAACAACTGTTTTAAATTCGAAACCAAATTAAAATCTATAACGTTGACGTACTATTCATTTCCAAATACACCATAGCATATAAAATATAGCGTAGTTATATGTAAAGTCCTGTTAATGTGACTTTGACCATGAACATAATGTATTGTTGTACTATGTCTTGCTTCCTGATATTCATTCAATCATTAATATGCATAAACAAGTGGTCAATAATGCCCTTTTTTTCTTTTTTCGTTTTAACATATTAGTACATGCTTTCACATTCTTTTATGCTTTACTGCTGTATGCTTTGACACTGCCTTAAAATCTATTCAACATTTCTTGGCTTGAAGTAAAATGTTTTCCTGATCAGAAACATCACAGCATAGTGACCACATATACAGCAAAGCAATTAGTCATGAGCGCTGCAACAGTGAATTAGAACAGGAATAAACGATTCAAGATCGCATATGCCAATTGTTTTTTATATCCTATACTTCCTGCCTATGGAAACAATAACAAAACATTTATTAATTATTAATTATTATTATTATTATTATTATTATTATTATTATTATTATTATTATTATTATTATTATTATTATTATTATTATTATTATTATTATTATTATTATTATTATTTTATATATATCATTTTCCTCATTTTCATCGTTTCTATTTTTATGTTGTTTTTCTGTATGTTTACTCATATACACAATACATATAAACACCATGCCCAAGGCAGGACTCGAACCCGTGGCCCTCTACGCAGAGGAACGCTGGAGACATCCGCTCTAGCAACTCTGAGCACTTGCATAGAATACATGTAAATGTTCTCGTTTGTAGTATCCGAGTACTTATTTCGAATACAAGCAAGTATTCTCGATTCGCAGCATGTGACATCATCTGAGAACTTGCATTCAAATGCAAACAAAAGTTCTCGTTTGTAGCAAAATCGATTCGCAGCGTGTGACATCATCCGAGAACTTGCATTTGAATGCAAGCAAAAGTTCTCGTTTGTATAAAATCGATTCGCAGCGTGTGACATCATTCGAGAACTTGCATTCTAATGAATGTTTCGATTCTGCCCATCATTAATAGCAACCACGAAACAGATGAGAAAAGAAGTTACAAGAAATAATGGCTTGACAATTAAATTTAAACAGGAATGGAGGAAATTAAATAACAGAGATTAAAACTAAAGATTTGGAGAAGATAAAGATGAAGATGATAGAAATGGAAAGAGGAATGCAAAGTATGGAAAACTACATGAGAACATACAGCCTAATAATTTCGGGGGTGGAAGAACGAAAAGAAAGTAGTGCATTTCAGGAGATACAGAAGTGATTAGGAATGAATATGAGAGGCTATGAACTGTGGGATGCATTTAGAATTGGAAAGTAAAAAGAAACACATTGTTGAAATTCAGCAACACAGAATTAGCAACAGGGGTATTAAAACAAGCTAAAAGCTAAAGAGGAACATCTATTTACATCAACATGGATCTATTAAACGAGCAAAGAGAAGAAAGGAGTATGGCGAGAAAACAAGGATTTAATGCTTTCTAGTTAATGAAAATTAATCATTTCTTCACACTAGCTGTATATGTGCTAAGGTTTTTGATAGATAGAGCCAACTAATCACGGATCTCCTGGTTTCCGTCCAGTCACTCTAACCAATTGAGCCCATTATGGTAGTTCAATGGGTTAGAGTGACTGGACGGAAACCAGGAGATCTGTGGTTCAAATCCCAGCCGTGGCACTGAATTTTTCATATTGACTCTGTCTATTAAGGATTTAATGCATTTATATGAAACTGAAAACTGCAAATTGATGGGCAAGTGACTGAAGAAAGAAGTGACAAAACTAGCATCAAAGAAGCAGAGCAAAACGTTCTGATGCAACAGAGACAAATAAGATGAATTTGATACCCAATGTGAATGTTCAGAACTAACATGGAGAAATGGCAGTGTGCATTGACAGAACGGAAGTGATGAACAATGCTAATGAAAGAGGGAGAAAACTTAGCAGTCGGTGGAGTGAAGAATTGCATTATGGTCAATACAGAGTGAAGTACGTGTGAGAACATGACTGATTATGCAAAAGCAAAGTGAAACAAGTATGACAGCACAAGGTATTAGAAAAGGAAGGAGAATTAAGCAGGAGAGGTTGAGAAGTAGCCATTTGTTTGCCTTGTGGATATGCCCTTACTATAGGTAAACTGCAGAAAAGAAAGAACAGAATGAAGTTGTGAGAGGTACAGGAGAAGATATCAGCAAGTGTGACGAAACAATAGGCAACTGGGGTGAAGAAAGCAGCAAGTGAAGTTTAACAACTTTAATGGGAAAAGAGGATGCAAGAAAAGTGGAGAAGTGTAAGTGAGAAATATTGAAAAACTGAGATTAAGTAAATCCCGGCTGACTAAAGTGATAGTAATAAGACATTGAAATAAAGAGATAAATAATCAATAGGGAAAGTAAAAAAAATTGGCAAATAATAAAAACTAAAATGGCTGGGCAAATTCAGAATGGGAAGATAAATTACAAAGGGCTGAAGATTTGAGCAAGTGTGATGAAATAATAGGTAATTGGAAGAAGGATTGAAAAAAGTAGCTAATCAAGTTTGTATGTAAATGTATTTAAGGGATGCCCAATTAGCAAAAGGGCCAGCGTCCAGCTCAGGGTTAGCCCAAGCTGTACTTGCTTTGCTACTTAATAAATAATATTATATCATCATACATATAATTTATGTTGAACATCAATTTTGAAACACTGAATATGATATTTCCAACCGTTATGTTAGTATGAAAAATGAAACAAAGTGTTCTTTACCTTTGTAACCTTTTCACGGTGCATTTCTTCCAATCGCTGCTGTGCATCCTTGTATGCCTGGTGCTCAAGACGTGGATCAAAATGTGTGAAGTAAGGATCAGGAGTAGGAACTGCAATGGCAGCAGGAATAGATGACGCTGGCTGATGTCGAGCAGGAGCAGGTGTAGGTGATGGGGTAGGCAGGAGATTAGCCGTAACAGTGCTAGAACTGCTGCTTGTTACATCATCTCCATCATCATCATAATCATCTTCTTCATCGTCATCTTCACCTCCAACACCCAGGTCCTCATCAGTGTCATCCCCTTCACCTTCACCTTCTTCAGCATCTAAATCATCATCATCTGCATCATCATCACTATCTTCCACTGCTGTAGTGTCCTCATCAATCAGCTCTGTTTCTTTACCTTTCAGAGTTGCTAGATCAATTGGCTTTTTTGGTTTTAGGTTATCTGCAAATAAAGAAGAAATATTATTAACAGCGTATCTGTTATTGTTTCTTTTGCATAGCTTCATTTTAACTTCTGGTCACTGTTTAAATTTTAGAAACACTGATGGTGTTCATAAGTTGTTTGCTGTAGATTTTAACATTGATTTTATTTTCTTGTGTATGCACGTGCACACACTTGGACGCAAATTCACATACCATTATTCTACAGAGAGTAGGCAATGGTTTTAGATAAAGAAATTTTCCCATACCTTAACCAAGATTCTGACACAGAACTTCTGCATTCAGAAGCTTGAATGCTGACAATTCAAACAAAGGCAGTAAAAGGTTATCAATTTCTCTTCAAACAAATAATAACCTTCATAAGCAATTACACTGCATTTGCAAGAATCCCATTTAAGGACAAAATAGACTGAGGATCAGCATGAATGTTAATGTATTCAAAGGATTCATATAGTTATGTGTCAAACATAATGAATAAAGAAATAAAAAAAGCATAAAGGGGAAGCTCTCCGTATAAATAAAGCATGGTTTCCTGCATTACAAAAGCTTGAATCAAACAAATGTAAACAACAGTAAGCATTCACTTCCTGACCAGAGCCAATCAGAACCAATCAGCCTTGTCACTCTCCAGCCGATATAAATTGTGACATGCGGACAACTCGCTTCATTCGACTTCTTACTTCACAGTGGACAGATCACCACCCTGATGATGCTAGGCGCAGTTCCTGGCAAAATGTCGGTTCACTCTTCGAGAACTACTAGACCACAACCCATAAGCTCGGAACATAACATTTATCTTCAAGATGCCAGCTGTGAAAGCCTCAGCTTATATACTTCACATGAATGTCTACATAATAATTCTCATAGGCTTGTTTTCTATTACTAAATAATTTGTAATATCAAGGAATGATTTCATGACAATATCAATATACTCAAGAAAATAAATAAATAAACAAATAAGTAAATAAATAACTAAATAAACAAACAAACAAATAATAAATTTTGTTTAAGTCACTATCTATTAAAGTGGTGGCATATTATGGGTATTGGATATAACAAGTATTATGTTTCCACAATTTAGCCTACACACGGCCAGTGTGAAAGAACAATTAATTTCCATTAATTGACCTAATAGTGGTTAACTATAAAGCCCGGGCCTTAAGCACTTACATGTTGTAAGTCGCCATTAAGGTAGTTGTCTCATGTGTTTATGAGAACTTCTAAGTGGTTTACCGGGAATAATACAAGTCAGTTGGATAATTTAATGTCATATCGGCACGTTGGCCATAGTAGCTCAATGGTTAGAGCGGCTGCACGGCAACCAGAAGATCCGTGGTTCAAAACCCACCTAAGGCATTGAATTTTTCAGTCTGACTACGTTTCCACAATTTAGCCTACACACGGCCAGTATGAAAGAACAATTAATTTCCAGTATTAATAAACATTTTGCAAAATATTAAAAATATAAGCACTATTAACAGTGAAGTATTCTTCATTTGTTGGAGTACTGAAGTAGTCACAATTATTTACACCCACCTTCACTTTGAAATGCTAGAACACAACTGAAACGTTTCTGAGGGCATTTGACTTCATCATTAACTGTTAGGTGAATGATCCTTTCTCTTTCTTGATTCTCCTTTCTGCTGGGACTGATCATGCTGCTATCTGGTGTTAGGGTACAGTTTCAACACTTCATTTAATAATATTCTCTCACCTCTAATAGCGCACCACACTTTTGTATTTTGATAATGCAAGGGTTCCTCGTATTACGTTAGTAATACACACTTAATCATTCCAATAACGATTATTTCGTAAACTTTGTGAATGTTGTGAAAGCAGTTCCAACATTTTGCTTAATTTAGTGAGAAATGTTCTTCTCTTTTTAAGTGTTTGTCCCGCGCCGTGGCGTAATCGGCTAAGGCATCATGCTTTGGTTCCTTGCCACGGAATGCGACCGGGATCGATCCCACTCCTGCGGATTTTAAGTTCCGGATATAGAACCGGTGCTCAATCAGCCTCGTGACAGTGGGTGCCGAGATGCTGAACACATCTCCATCCCGTATCAGATGGATAATCGCCCACCTCTTCATTGCGTTTAAGGGCGTGAATCCGACAGTTGGGTTGGCAGGCTTTGGTCCAATAGGGCTGTTGATTTTTTTATTTTAACTATGTAATTATGCTAGAAATAACGTAAGCGACAAACCATACTGTATGTACTTCGGACTTCCTGTTTGCTTTGCCGGCGAGCTGCAGACCGCAAAACCGACTGCATGTAGGATCCTTCGCCCAATACAAAGGGATGAGTAATGAAACCGTTTCTGCAAAACACTCGATCTGGATAAAATGGAAAAATAGCTTCGGCAAGAATTTGTAAGACAGCACAAAATAAAGGGTAACGGGAATAGAAAGACGTCATATGACTTTTACGGAAAAAAAAAACCCATAAAAAAACAAGTCATAGTCAAGAAGAAACGACGTGGGTATTTGTTACGGAGTAATTATCGCGTGCTCCAAGTGTGCGAATATGATAAAGTGGGGAAGAGAGACGGATTACCAGGGGTTCACGCTATCTTTGTTTCCACAGCTGCTGTCACGAACAGAGGAACAGAGAACCTACTGTAGTTTCTGCAACCTGATGCAGAAACCGTTTAACAAAGGACATACTGCCCATATTTAACAAAAAAATATGGTCATTCGCGTGTAGTAAACAATTACACAAGTATAACTTCTGTTTCCTGCTTCCGTCAACCAAGTTTGGCCTTTGTGATCTACACCTATTTCTCCTACGATGTTTCCAACATGCTGCGCTATGAAGCCATGTCCTACAGTTCATGTAGAAACACTTCATTATTCAACCCAATATAATTTTCAGTAAAACTAGCATAACCTGAAGTTCTGCTCGCGTTATTATTATCATTGTGCTGCTCAAAAGATTACCCTGGCTTTATCTTTTAGAAACCTCTCAGATAACGCACTGGTTACTCCACGCGGCCATAACATCTGTCATTTGTGAATCCTGCGCATTCCATTGGCTAACGTGATGGGTTCATTGGTGCTTGGCACACGTTCGAGAAGCGCGCTAGTACCCGTTTCACTCTTTCACACCCAGCACAGAGGTGTCGTTGAAGGTGTTACCTTCCTCCGAAGAGGAGGGGCCTTCGACGTGTAGCCATCCCGGGACATTGTCACTAACTGGCATAGAGAGTATTTTAAGAATACTGACGGTGGTTAGACAGTGAGTTTTATTTTGTGGGTTCTCGTGCAGACATTAAAGATAGTAGGAAGAGTTGAGAAGCATGTACTATGAAATGATAGATGTTATTACGTGGCTAGTGTAACTCTGGGAAGTTGGTAAGTGTTTCCAGGGTCAATGTCGTATTCCCCCAGGCCGCGAATTAGTTGATTGAAGCTGTCTGGCAGACTGGCGTAGAACCTTCGGGAAAAGTCAAGGATGTAGTTAGTCAAGTTGGGAAAGGATAAATCGGAGTGGATGTTTGCATTTGGAATATACCATTCAGCGGCTGTTGCAATGCGGAGGTATCTATTCTGTAGGACCTGTAGCTTATGAAGGTGGCTTTTGGCTGCAGCGCCCCATATCTGACAAGCATAGGTTAATGAAGGTCTTAGTACTTGTCTATAGATCAGCAGTTTGTTTCTCAGAGACAGAGGGGATTTCCTGTTGTACAACGGATACAGCATAGACATCCGTTTGGAGACTCTGGAGGCGATCGTTGTAATGTGAGCCTTCCAAGTGAGGCGCATGTCAAGTTGCACCCCAAGATATAGAGCTTCAGAACTCCAGTGAACTGCTACTCCTGCCAGGCGTAGCTCAGGAACATCCGGTTGTTGACGACGAGTGGACGCGACAGCTTGCGATTTTGAAGCGTTTATCTTGGGTCTCCAGGTTAAAAACCAAGCAGATAGCATGTCAGTATACTGCTGTGCGCGATGAACTGCTTTGAGGTTTCTGGTGGAGGCCGTGGAGATGGCTGTGTCGTCCGCAAACAAATATAGGTTGCAACCACGGATGGTGGGAATGGTATTTATGTAAGTCAGAAAGAGCAAGGGGCCAAGAACACTGCCCTGAGGAACCCCTGCATGAATGGAATTTGGCCGAGAGACTTTCACTCTTTCGAGAATAATCAGTGGTTATCTGAGATATTTGTATTCACAAAGATAAAGCCAGGGTAGCCTTTTGAGCAGCACAATAATACATAAAATGCTTCCCCCCTTGTCCTCTGTTCCCTTCCTTCTTGCTTTTTCAGCGTTCTTTCCATTCGCGCTCTCCTTCAAATGTCGTTTCTCATCATCTAGCGCCACATTTTCTCTTTCCCTCTACTCATTCTCCCTCTCCATTGTCTAAATTTCTGTTGTTTTCCTCTCAGTGCAAACTTACGTTACATGTGATGCTTTGAAAAACACATAGAAATGTGTTAATATGTAAACGTTAAAGCATAAATATAAGATTTAACTGTACAGAAACTTGTCGCTCTTGCGCTTGTTATTGACATCATTTCAATAGCAGGAATATTTAAGAAGTCATGTCCAATTCGCGTTTCTTTATTCTGCTAAATGGATTATAATTCCGAAGCTTTAATTACAATTCTGTGGTTACCATGAGAAACTACGGTTTCAATAGCATAACCCGCATAAGAAATTACAAGTATGTAGCGTTTAATGTTTTGTATCTTAATTAAAAAACAACTAATTTTATTAATGTTTTCAAAACGTAAGGCAAGTTGTACACAGAGAGAAAAAGGGACAAGTGACCGAGAGAAAGGAGCAAGAGAAAATATCTGCAGTTAACGCAAAATAAAACGCTCAGAGCAGCAGTTTACTTAGCGCATTTAAATGTCACTCCAAACAGTAAGAAACATCGATAAGAAAGTACAAACTTGAGAGTATCATGCATGCTATGAACTTTGAACAAAACAATGTTTTCCAACAAGTTAGTAACTGTGCTTGAAACTGGCCAGTCTGTCGGATGTCACGAGAAGTAAAGAGTATTAAAGCCGTTGCTAAGTTCCGATAAAGACTAACGGAGACACCAGTCGATAAAAAGTAATTTAACTCTGTGAATAAAACAAGAGCAGCTCGCAGAGGGAGGGCGAAGCTGAGAGCGCGACTGTGAAGTCAGCGTTGCATGAAATGATTGCCGGTTTACACTCTAGAGGCGTTCTAAGGATTTTAATGAACATTCGTATTACTTCTCTCTCTCTTTCAGGGACCTAATGCTCTCCAGAACTTACAATACATACAAATAAATTAAATGATTCTTTTCTCTTTTAACCGGAATTTCCAGGCAGTTAAGAACTATGTGATAATGTCGCATTAAGCGGTGAAAAGCACCTAACCTTTTTATTATTTCGTTTCAAAGCTAAAGGGAAAATACCGTATTACATAAAATAAAACCGTAACCAAAATTATTTTGGTAGTTTCACACTTTGAGTAAATTGCACTAATGTTGACGTGTGTAATCGAATACATAGAGGCCAAAAACAACAGTTTTATAAATGTCCATTTTAAAATTCGATTGAAATCGCGACTAAGATGATACAGAAGTTTAGTAGAGATTTATTTCTTATTGTTTTTATTTACTGTCCTTCAACATAAGTCATATCGGGCGATGAATGAAATGGTTGGAATGATGTTCAAATGAGCCCAGAATCCATAGGGTTTAGAGTAATCCGAACATTCATTCGCCTTTCAGGATAAGAGAAAGCCCCGGAAAAATCCTTATACAGGTAACTCATCCTGACCGATATTCGAACTCGGGGCCTCTTGAATGAATAGTCATGCTACCTCCACGCTACACGTGCGGGCACAGCAGTAGAGTGAAACCAACTTAACTAGCACGCGATTTACTCCAGATAGAGAAGATATTCTGAGGTCTCTGATTTGCTTAAGTTAGATATGAATCGATTCCTAGCGGATGGAAGCAAGCAACTCTACTCCAGCCAATGAAAAACGTGATGGGCGAAGAGGTAGCGAGACGCGGCGAGTATTGTTGTATTCTGCTGTCTGCCTAATTATAAGAACTATAGAGTAAAAAATAAACCGAACTTCGAGTCTGCCGTTCAGTGTCTTACCTGCAGAGAATACAGCATCCGTCCTCAAGCACACATGATAAATGGCGGTTATTTAGGCAGGGCACTGCATGGCTTTAAGGCTTGGAAAGATAGATCCAGACAGAAAAATTCAGTGGCCGAGATTTGAACCACAAATATAAATTTGTAAGGGAAAATTATTTATATCTACTTATACATTGCCTAGCTAATAACCACTTCATACAACAATGTAACTCCAGAGGCTGTACGACTTGGAGCAAATACCACAGCATATTGCTAAATCAACCAATCAATATTGGATAAATTAGTTGTTTAATGAAGGGTGATGCATAAAGAACAATGGCCACATCGTGGACTGCACGTATGAGTCCTCGGGGACAGGTCAATTGAGTTCATAATTAGTTGTTTACGATTCTTTAAGCAGTAAGTTGAGTCCCAAGCTTTTTAATCCATGCAGTAAACTGAGTCCACTATGGTTGGCTATACTAGTCGCACTGAAGTGCTGCGACGTCAGGGGATATGTCAATAAACAATAATATCAATGTTGTATATAATATAAACTCAGTCAGATGTGTGTGCAGTTACGTAGTAAAGGAAAAAAGAAAAACAAAACATTGGAAAAAGAAATATTTTTGAGAGAGCAGATGGTAAAGTTTACTAATAAGGACATACTGAGATTTGACTTTGTTAAAGGTGTTACAAAACTATTGCAAGTTGCTCATACGAACGATTTTAACATGACAACATGTTTAGCCACACTAACCCGTTAAATGGTTGCGCAGTCTCAAGTCTGTACACAGTGGGAGGAGAAATTTTGTCACAATTACGGGTCGAGGGACTCAACTGGTCTACCTTGAAAGTTTAGGAGGGACTCAATTTACCGAACCCGGAGTCGCTCGGACTAACCTATTCTGCGCATGTATTTAAAACCTAATAGGAAAAACAATTCTTATGTTAAGTTGTCGGCCGTACTATACAGTGCCTAATATGCAAACAGTGTGCCATAAAGAAATAAAACATACAAAAACATTATGAACAGGCAGCATACGAGTTTAATTTCGGGGATAATCGCCAATCCCTCTTATTGTTTTATTTTACTTTAATTATATGAAAATAATACAAGTAAATATTCTCTTATTTATGTCGAATTCCAAAAAGCTAAGAATCTCCACTTTAATAGAATCTTAAACTTATCGTATTATGAGTAGAGCCAGACTGAAAAATTCAATGCGATAGCCGGGATTTGAACCACGGATCTTCCGCTCTCCGTGCGGTTGCTCTGAACCACTGAGCTACTATGGCCAACATGCCGACATGACATTAAATTCTCCAACTGACTTGTATGTTTCCCGGTAGACCACTAGGGGATCTCATATGCTATGAGACACGCACCTTTTGTGGCGACTTACTGTGCTGTAAGTACTTAAGTCCCAGGCTTCATAGTTAAACCACTATGTTTATTTAGGTAAATTGATGGAAATAGTCATTTCTTCCACACTAGCCGTGTGTAGGCTAAGGTTTGAATGAGTAGAGCCAGACTGAAAAGAGCGGGAGATCTGTGGTTCAAATCCCGGCTATGGCATTGAATTTTTCAGTTTGGCTCTACAAAATAGTGTGCTTAGTTTTTGTATGCTTATGTACTTTTTTTTTTAATTTAATAAGATATGCCAAGTCGAATAATAAAGAGTATTTTCGAACCTGTTTCTTGACGTTTAATTGAGAGGCCGAAACAACAGAAGCTAATCCGCTGCACACAATTTTCATTCGAATAACATATCGCATTGTGAAAATATTTTATTTTGCTCGAATTTTTTTTAGTTAAAACAAAAACGCTAGAAGTTAAGGCCAATTCGCTATTTGAACAATAAATTAGGTTATAAGATATCTGAAATTAAGCTAGTCCAACAGTTTGTGAATTCTCAGCAGAGCTCATTAGTAGGGAAACAGGAGAGGGCGTTTGTTCTAGAACGAACATCCAAATCAGCACATTAAAAGGCTCAACATTTCGCTGTTCTTATCTGAAGATGACTATGGCGTGGTTGAAAGAGCATTAAAAAGAATAAAAATAGTTATGATAGTAAAATCTTAATTGGGTAAGGATAACACACTACGAATGCCTACTAAATTGTAGGAAAAGGGTGTTTCAACAATTTGCATTATATCCGCCAAAATATTTAAGCTACACATACGTAAATTGTTCCACTTGTTAAAAATTATTATTTGTATTTATTTTCATCCTTCTATAACACAATACATGTTTGTTGGATACGTCAATAATTTCCATATTGGTTTAATTGTTCAGTACTTCATAATATTGCTGAGGTATTGTCTCCCTTCAGATATTTCTTGCGAAGTTATGCTAAATGTACAGAATTTCAAAGCCAGCATTTTCTGAATCCTCTTTAGACGATTTTACTTCCGCTTTAGTCTCCTGTATTCCTTTGTACCCACAGCGAAAGGTATAGTGAGACTACTTTTGTACTCACTTATCTAATTTAACACTAACCAGATAGAAAAATAAACTTTTTAAACAAAAGCTTATAAAGAAGATATACAAATAAACGATTGCGACTTAGCGAATGTTTGTTTTCATGCTTTTATGAGTAAGACATTAGTAAAAAGCTGATATAATTGAATTCAGTACAAAAGATAGTTCCATGAGTTAGCAAATAATTTAGAGTTGTTAATTTTGATTAATAAAACTGTTAGACTTAATCTCTGTTTCATATAACATTGCCCCGCTGACATGTATCACTCCACGTGCAACTAACTTCCCCCTCACCCTAACTGGCTAATACTTTCGCGCCATTGGCCATAGGCAGTGCCTTCCCGTCACATTTAAACCTGCAGTAAACGTCATAATAATTGCCGGGAAGATAGATAAAATCATACAAATAAGAATATAAAGGCATGCAAAACTACAAGTTTATAATGAAACTGAGCAAGCTGAAACTGAATGAATGAGTAATGAAACTGAAACAGGTCTATAACCAGCACACATACCTTGTAAAAGTACTTGTCTTTCAGTCTTAAAGGTCGTGTCAAGCTATACTTGTGTGTCCTTCATTCACCCAAGTCTCGTCAAGGTAGTATATTTTGCGATTTGTATCCCGGCACAGTCTGATTGTCCTTAAATAACGTCTTCGCCACACAGCATTTTCGCCCCTGGAAGGGTAAGTTTTCCTGTTGTCTCCATTTCAAGTCGCGATGTTCCTACGAATCTAACACGCCACCTGTAAGTTCAGAGAACAGCTGTTCGACTTCTCTCACTGAAAAAGACGGATTATTCTCAGTGTGTGCATTAAACACATGCACCACAATTCTTTTCCCGCCGCTTTGTAAAGATTTTCCTTGTAATGCTTCAGCGAAATACTGGCGGGTGTCTCTCCCAATATATATAAATAACAATTTATACTTATATATATATATATATATATATATATATATATATATATATATATATATAAGTACACGCGCAATAAACGATCAATAAAATAATTTAGCTCTCGCACTCGGCACAACACACCTTCGAATGGCGATATGACTAATCCAGTTCAAAACAAGGTCAGTGATAAAAGTCATATAAACAAATATGTCATCACTACCGCTAAATCACGTGCTATCGTGCTATGTGCTTGAGAGCAAAGGGACCTCCTCTTTACTTCGTTTAAGAATTAACATGCATTTCAGATAATACAACTCCGTTGCGTAACATATTTAATTCAAACAGCCAATGAGAGGTGATAAGGTCACGTGACCGTTTACAGATATGGGGCAATCTAATGTGAAACAAGGATTAGTTCCCTCAAAACTGACTTTCGCTCTTTTCTAATCAAAGGGCAATAACTTTCACTCGTTGGCTATGCTGGCACAGAACACTACTCTTCTCATTGCTTTTTGCTATTTGCTGTTATTATAGGTAAAATCATGCAGTTTTTTTAACTGGCTGGGATAGACTCCTGTGCCGGATTACGAGCTCTTTCTTTTAACTCTGAAATGTGAATTTTGCCGATTTCCACTCTCGTTAAAAAATTTAATTATATGAAGGTGTGTGAATGAATTTAACTAACAACTTCATTAATCAAAACATAATAAATGGAAAGATAAAGAGTAAAACATTTGCAACGATTGCATTATCGGCGGAGATTTACGACTAAACCCAGTAGGGATGCCGCATGACATTTTTATTTCTCTCGTTAATGAACAGGGTAATTCTGAAAGCAAGCTGGCTTTTGTAAGCACCATCATTATCACTGGCGTTCGATATATTGATGTACGGTCCTCGTACAGATATCCTTGTCGGATTAAAAACAATGTAGAGCACGCTGTTGCATAAAACTGCACTCATTGTGTTCAAGGGCTGATCCATTAGTTCAAAAAAAAATTTATGCCCGACATTCACAGAACTTTCTGTACCCATTAGCATTAAGCTCCGTTATTCTACAGATAATGCATAAAGAGAATTTTTTGTTAGTTCTTGTTAATCATTACAAATATTCCAAGAGTTAAAATCGTTTTGTATTAAGACTACACTCATGCAATGAAAAAACATCAATTAACATTTCAAGGTGAGCCACTTAAAACGAATCAAATTTTGATGAACATTAGCTAATACGAGGGTTGTTCAGTAAGGAATGATCACAATTTTTTTTGACAACGTACCTTTACTCATCCTCATAATTTTGATGGTCGTTCTCAAAATAGTCTCCCCTGAACGCGAAGCACTTGTCCCAGCGTTTCTGCCAGTCTTCAAACACATACTGGAAACAATTTTTGAGAGAACTTCAAAATCGCCTCCGCAGCCTTCACCACTGCTTCTGATAATGGATAATGCCTCCCACGAAGGTGTTTCTTCAAGTTAGGGAATAGAAAAAAGTCACATGGGGCTAAATCCGGACTATAGGGAGGGTGAGGGGTGCACTTCAGTTGATTTTTGCAAGATATTCAGCAACAATATTGACAATATGCAGCCGCACATTATCGTGGTGCAGCATACAGCCTACTTCATGGAACTGTGATCTTTTGCACCTGACAGGGACTTGCAATGTTTTCGAGACATCCCTGTAGTATTGTCCAGTTACTGATGTGTGTGCAGGTACAACATGCTGATAAACCATTTCATGGATATCGAAGAATGAGATGACCATAACTTTCCCAGCAGAAGCAACCACTTTTCCTTTTGGGGGGGGGGGGGTTGGTGATGGACATTTCCACACCGAGCTTTGCTGTTTGCTCTCAGGATAGAAATGACGCAGCCAAGTTTCATCAGCAGTGATTAAATTTGAAATAAACTCTGGATCTTCCTCTAACATCAACTTTAACTGTATGTTACCTCCATTGCAGTGGTAGGCGATATTGAACATGTCTGAACTTGCCTGGTTCTCACAGGCGGGAACCAGGAGTACCAACAATAAACTACTACGGCGTGTTTGTTTCACATTAGGCTAACAGAATATAATAAGATTGAATTTTAGTGCGAAAAATTATGATCGTAAAAAAATTATGACCATTCTTTATTGAACAGCCCTCGTATTTAAGATTATTAACCCCATAAAAACTTCTGACACAAATAAGATTTAATGAAACAAAGCTTTAGACATTTTTCGCACGAAAAGTTGTCTTTCTAACCTTCTTTCTTACCTATTCTCTAGGATTTCCCTAATAATAAAAGTTTCATGAGCCGAAACAAGACTTCAAAGATTATTTATACAGCACTGAAGATGTAAAGCTTAATTATTCATTCCATTATCTCAAATATTCAAATTTCATATACATTGTTGAGGTGTTGGCGAAAATAAAAAGAACAAAATTTGCTTCTAAGCAAACGAGTTAACGATGTTTCCCTAAATATTTACCTAGGATGTTTAAAAGATTACCTAACTGTATATTGTACAAGTATATATTGGACTTTTCGTTTGAATAACATATTCACATCTGGTACCCCCCCCCCCACCATAAGCCCAAAAGGTATATTTTTGGAGAAAATCGTTGGCGAGTTCTGGGGAAGCATACATTACTTCCTCGATCTCAGATGTCTTAGTGATCAGAGAAAGAGCCAAAACTTCAGCAACATCTAAAAGTGATAGCATGTTAAATTCGTATTTTAGTTGCTCCTTGAAAGGCAACTGAGGTATTACATAGAGTAACAATGTATAAAATATGGATACAATAAAAGTTCTTACTGAAAGCTTAAAATTCTGCAATATATATTGTGACTTTGTGGGTTCGTGAAATGAAAAGTCCAATTACACCACTCAACAATGTCCTTTATTTCTACCGACTTACAGTTTAACACTTGCCAATTACACAGAATTACTTGCTGCACACAATTACAATTCACCAGTTCGTCCGTTACAATTTCCTTGTACTCGCGGTTACGTAAGCTCCGGTACACATTCAAAGTTACGTACAGTCTTCCGTTGCACAATCCTTTCGTTCATTAACACGTCACTGACGAACACTGCCTTCTTACACGCTAACCAACTCATCGACCAACTCAACCAACAACTGACTACTCACTCTGTCTGTCTGTAACCCTCTTTATATCGGAATATCGCCGGTTTCTAGTGACCAGGAGACTGTTCCAGTAAACGAAAGATCGAGAAACAGGTGTAGAGAAAAACAGGCGACACAGTCATTTTTTCCCCTGACCACAGCCTGTCAGCCTGTCACCACTACCAGACAAACGAGGAGGAGGTGTGGCTAAAGCGGTCCTCCCCCCTGCCTTCCGTTCCCAGCTGGTTACAGGATGCTCCAACGCTCCCGTTACAATATTAACAGTGCATATTATTTGAAGTTTTTCTAGGACACCGCTTTGAATTTTTATGGTTATATTAGTGTGTAAGTATGAATAATATATATCACATTAAGAAGTTTTATATCTTTGATTTATACCCATTCTATATGCGAAAACCTTAGGACATATTTATACAAACATTTTTTCCCACTTCCTGGATGTGTCTGATACTACACTGAAGATCAAATGGGAACGTATTTCAAAGATCCATTAGACCTGACTGGTAAGCAAGGGAGACTATTTCTTAGAAAGGCCGATTATAAATTCTCTTGCATAAAACAGTATTAGGATAGAAGCTTAACACAAAGCCATTTCGTTAAAAAAAAAAAAGTGACACATTCCAACCAACACGAGTAAGATATTCTTTGACGATACTGCGTCGAAACAGGCCCTCACCAGCCACCTGTGGCACTAGTTGGATGATTAGAGCAAATTGTACTCTCGAGTGGCTTACAGCTTATGAACACCGAGATGCAAGGATATATTTCAGGATATTTCCTTCCTCTCTCGCCAGAATGTTTGAAGCTCCTGAAGTGATAGAGAAGTCCTGTATTCAACAAAGGGCTGTCGGAGAAGAGAGGAAATATTACTTTCGACACTCCAGCGAGTGAAGCAGAAGAAGGCGGCCTCTTCGCGCGACTCATTACACTTCTTTGAGTAAAGAAAACAGAAATGAAGTGGCAGTGAAAACTGAACTGTCATGCTATTTTCTGAAACTTATATTTCAAATCGCAAAATTGCATGAGAAATGCAAAACATCAACTATGCAAAATAAAACTCGCTTTGCGCTATTTTTTAAGAATGAAAACTGTATAAAAATTGTCATGTGTCATCCTTAAATGAAAGCCTTATTCATATTAATGTAATTATAACTAAAGAATTTGGAACCATCTGCTGTGATTATGAGTTAGTTCCACTATGTGTTTCAAATGCGAAGGTGTTTGTCCTACTAGGTGAGCAACCAATCGGAGTCCTGCGGTGCTGTCGTATTGCATTCCCGCTAAGTGGTGTCTGAGGAGCGCCAACCTAATCAATCTGTATGAAATACTATTCGCACTAAGACAAAAATTCAGATTTTGCTGAAACTGATCCACGTGGAAGGTAGACAGTAATGCATTTAACATAACCATGAAAACCCCATATTTTTAGCTCAAATAGTTTTTCTAATACAAATAAACCACTATTACCTGTATTATAACAATAAATCGCGACGTAAGCACTGTATGAATATCATTATTGGTTGGCATGTATGCGTGTACGTATATTTGTAATTACTCCGAATTGAAACGTAAATGTTTGACATAACGTGATAAAAGAATTACTTTGAATAATTCAATTCGAGCGAGAGGAAACAAATTTCCTGCTGCCCTGGCAGAACGTGTCTGGTCACATATCTTTGTTTATGAATGGTTCGTAATCTCTATTTACTCTAGAGAGTTCAAAAAGGTTGGTGTGTATGCATGTACACATACTTTTCATTACTCAGAAATGAAATTTAAACTACTGACATGACGGATATAAGAATTACTGTGAATAAGTCAAGGTGCTAAATTCGAGGAAGAGTAAACACTTCATTTCCTGTTAGCCTGTGGAATGCTGTATGCTTATGTTCATGAATGAATGCTGGATAAGAAGTGTTTATTTACTCTGGAGAGTTCAGATCAATATCATTCAGTTGTTCTTTACACAAAAATAGAGTAAGAGTTAAATAGTGCAATGACTTCTTACGGTGAAATTAGTGGCAAGTCAAAAAGGCAGGTATTGCGAAGTCAGGATCGAAGTATTATTTTTAAGGATTACACGTTCTTCAAAATAATTTTTCGGAAACTAAAAATGAGCTATTGCAAAGAGTACTTCCGCTGGATCAACTTGCAATTGAAATGGGACACGAGGTAATACGCCTCCCACCTTACCACTGCCAATATAATCCAATTGAGTTGGTGTGGGCTCAAATATAAAGGGGGATTGCAAACAGAAATAATACTTTCAAACTGATGGACGTTAAACGACTTGTTCACGAAGAAATTGACAAGGTAACACAACAGGACTGAGAAAACTGGTAAGACATGCAGAAAACCTTCAAGAAGACGATTTTAAAGCACGTGAGGAGATTTTGGAACCTATAATCATAAATTTGCAAGACTCAGACGATGAAGACAGTGACAATGACGAATTGTCTCTTAACGGAAGTGACATTGACAGCGATATGGATGAGCCACTGGCAGCTCCATTGGATTAGAAAAGCAGGTAATTCATAAACTATAATTATAGTTATAGTATTTTAAAATATACATAATTTGCGAAAATGCTTTTTCCAATTTTGATTTTGGCAAGAGCATCATTGTGAAAGTTTATAAAATATAATTTGCTTACCCTTACGTCTGCGCCAAGCAAACGTGCATGTTGTATGAGTGTGCGAGAGAGAGAGAAATATAAAAGGAGTGGGGTAACAAGCTGGCAACGCTGAGTGCGATGCGGCATCTGATTAGCTGGACTCCAGAACCCTTCCCATTTGAAGCACATAATAAGTTCATAAACATATGCGACCCAAGAAATGAACCACATAGTGTTCATTCACAAAGGCATTCACGCACAAACACACACAAAAAGCGTACTTTAAAAAAAAACTTCTTTTTTAAATTCAGGAAGTTCCAAGAAACTTAGATATCAAATTTTTAGACGGAATACAATGCTTCTAATACGTAGTAGAGAAGCTAAGTGCCGTTCACTCCAACACATTTGTACCACTTTCGTTATGCATATATCTCTGTGTTTGAGACTGCTGTGATATGTAGGAATTTTGGCAAGGCCTATAATGTATGTACTTTATTTTTAGTGTAAAATGGTTTCACTGCTCACCGTAAAGTCATTAGTAACTTAACTAATTCAAGCGAATATCTACTACTACAGATTTGTTATTTTAAATTGTTACATGAAAATAATGAAATTCTATACACGTATTATAATTGGTCGTCATTCAGACACTTCATATCCTTACAGGAACGTGAACATGCTCACAGCCAAGAGTTTCCAATCTGGGTCCTCAGCCAGTCTAATCCAAAGCACTTTGTGAACCTATGAAAACGTGTCACAGACAGCGTTTCGTGACGTGATGTAAATCTGCCAGATTACATTTTTTTTTTCAAAGCGGCAACAATATGAAGGAGATCGATACAGAATTGGATATATTGTTTGCAAAATAGCACAGGTGGCTTTTCACTCACCCCCATCCCTAATCTTTGTGAAAGCTTTTTTTTTTCAAGAGCATAATGAACCACAACTAGTGAACATAGGAGGGCTGTTCAATAAAGAATGATCACAAATTTTTTTGACAGTGTACCTTTACTTATTCTCTTAATTTTGATGGTTCTTCTCAAAATAGTCTCACCTGAGTGCGATGCACTTGTCACAGCGTTTCTGTCTTCTTCAAAGACATGCTGGAAACCATTTTTTGAGAGATCCTTCAAAATCGCCTCCGCAGCCTTCAGCACTGCTTCTGATGATGGATAATGCCTCCCATGAAGGCGTTTCTTTAAGTTAGTAAATAGAAAAAGTCACATCGGGCTAAATCCGGACTATAGGGAGGCTGAGGGATGCACTTCACGATGATTTTTGCAAGATATTCAGCAACAGCAATGACAATATGCAGCCGCGCACTATCGTGGTGCAGCATCATGGAAATGTGGCCTTTTGCGCCTGATATGGACTTGCAATGTTTTCAGGACATCCCTGTAGTATTGTCCAGTTACTGATGCATGTGCAGGTACAACATACTGATAAACCATTCCATGAATATCAAAGAATGAGATGACCATAACTTTCCCCGCAGAAACAACCACTTTTGCTTATTTGGGGGTTGGTGATGAAGTAGATTTCCACACCGAGCTTTACTGTTTGCTCTCACGATCAAAATGATGCAGCCAAGTTCCATCAGCAGTGATTACGTTTGAAAAAAAAAAAACTGCGGATCTTCCTCTAACAAAAACTTTAACTGCATATTACCTCCATTGCAGCGGTAGGCGATACTGAACATGTCTGAAATTGCCTGGTTCTCACAGGCGGGAACCAGGAGTACCAACAACGAAACTAGTACGCTGTGTTTGTTTCACATTAAGCTAACAGAATATAATAAGATTGAATTTTAGTGCGAAAAATTATAACCGTAGAAAAATTATGATCATTCTTTATTGAACAGCCCTCGTATAAGAAAAGACAATGAAATACTAAGGGAAGGAAATGTTTCACGCCTAGTTCAGAGTACCTCCCCAGTGATTGCTATCTATGAAAATGGGAAGTGTTAGAAAATACGTTTCAGGGAGGTTGGTCCTAGAGAGATCCGAACCACCGAAGAAGCTCACGGGAAAGTCGACAACGGCTTCAACAAAGCCATAATTCTAAGATATTCACGCAATTTTGTATGGTATATTTTATAAATTGTGAACAAGAAAATCTTATAGATAACGGCCCTTCCTTTGGAAACATTAAAAATAGCCATAATTTAAAATCTTAACCTCCTTTTAAGTCTGTCTCTCTCTCTCTCTCTCTCTCTCTCTCTCTCTCTCTCTCTCTCTCTCTCTCTCTCTCTCTCTCTCTCTCTCTCTCTCTCTCTCTCTCTCTCTCTCTCTCACACCTAATTTCTTTCTAAGAAATGTTCTACAGAACTTCGTATAAAGTAAAAAGATAAACCAGTGATATGTGTTTAAACCTTTCAAGTCAAAGAAAGCCCTAGCTTTTACTTTAGGACCAGCACGAGAGAGTGGTGATGCCACACGACAGAGATAGGCAAAGTGGCAGAGAAATCATGTCCTAAACCAGGAGAAAGAGAACTTGGGGCACCAAGTACGGAACCTGTTAAGGATACTCGTACATACATAGATACATACAATAAGAAAAAATATAATATCAGAGGAGTTAAGAAATTTAGCCAGCGTACTTATATGCAGGAAAACATTGGTCAAACAAGTTCATTGAGGGAAATTAATTGTTCTTTCACACTGGCCGTGTGTGGGCTAAATTGTGGAAACGTAGAGTCAGACTGAAAAATTCAATGCCATAGCTGGGATTTGAACCACGGATCTTCTGGTCTCCGTCCAGCCGCTTTGACCATTGAGCTACTATGGCCAACGTGCCGATATGACATTAAATTCTCCAACTGACTCGTATTTTGTTGTAAGTCGCCATCAAGGTAGTTGTTCATGTGTTTATGAGAACTCCTAAGTGCTTTACCGGGAAAAATACGAGTCAGTTGGAGAATTTAATGTCATATCGGCACGTTGGCCATAGTAGCTCAATGGTCAAAGCAGCTGGACGGAGACCAGGAGATCCGTGGCTCAAATCCCGGCTATGGCATAGAATTTTTCAGTCTGACTCTACGTCTCCACAAGTTCATTGACTTTCTCAATTTAAATCCATTTTAAATATAACTGTCTGTTCCAAAATTAGTCTCGAAAAGGAGCATCAAAACAATGTGCTTACGACTCCAAATTCTATCTATCCAATCAGCGAACTCGGTCAGCAGGGGCGAAGCGTGGATTGATATGACGGGTGGATTTCTTGTCAATGTACAATTAATAAACAGCAGTTTGGGGCCCTCTTTATTGCGGTAAGGTAATGTAATATGACGATCACATATAAAACAATCAAAATAGCCGGATTAGAAATGGTGATTTTCAAGTTTTTCACAGGTGCACTGCTTTAAAAGCTCACGACTTTCGTGTTACGTGAGGCATAGCTAATATAAATTCCATGTCTATTAAAAATATGTTTGCGCTGGGAAAATAAAACAACTGCATTTTGTAATACTTTTTCTGACAAGCGCACGCAGGCGTGGATTGAAAAATATGACTATTATGGGTTTCAAAAGGGAAGCTGTTTGTCCTTGAGCGCTACTCGGTGAGCAACCAATTGGAGTGCTGCGGTGTTGTATTACATTCCCGCTAAGTGGTGTGTGAGGAGCGCCAACCTAATCAATATCTGTGAAATACTATTCGCGCTAAGAGAAAATTCAGATTTTGCCAAAAATGATACATGTGGAAGGTAGAGAGTAATATATCTAACATAACCATGAAAACCCCATATTTTTAGCTCAAATAGTTTTTCTAATACAAATAAATAAAACACTATTACCTGTATTATAACAATAAATCGCGACGCAAGCACTGTATGAATTTGGCATGTATGCGTGTACGTATATTTGTAATTACTCAGAACTGACATGACGTGATAAAAGAATTACTTTGAATAAGCCAATTCGAGCGAGAGGAAACAAATTTCCTGCTGCCCTGGCAGAACGTGTCTGGTCACATTATGTCTTTGTTTATGAATGGTTTGTAATCTCTATTTACTCTAGAGAGTTCAAAGTGGTTGGTGTGTATGTGTGTACATATACCTTTCATTACTCAGAACTGAAGTTTAAACCACTGCATGACGTGATAAAAGAATTACTGTGAATAAGTCAAGGTGTTAAATTCGAGAAAGAGCAAACACTTCATTTCCTGTTAGCCTGTGGAATGCTGTATGCTTATGTTTATGAATGCCGCATAAGAAGTGTTTATTTACTCTGGAGAGTTCAGATCAGTATCATTCAGTGGTTCCTTACACAACAGTAGAGTAAGAGCTAAATAGTGCAATGGCATCTTAAGGTGAATTTAGTTGCGAGTCAAAAAGACAATTATTGCGAAGTCAGGCTCGAAGTATTGTTTTTAAGGTGTACACGTTCTTCAAAAAATTGGGCAATGAGGAATATAGAAATCAGCTAAATTTCAAAAATGCTCAACGGCTTACTGCTGAAGCGTGTGGTGTAGTTGAAACAAGTGTGTCCCGCATTTGGATTAGAAAAGCAGGTAATTCATAAACTATAATTAAAGTAGTTAAAACTATACATAATTTGTGAAAATGCTTTTTCTAATTTTGATTTTGGCAACTGCATCATTGTAAAAGTTTGTAAAATATAATTCGCTTACCCTTACATCTAGCGCCAAGCAGACCTGCATGTTGTATGAGTGTGCGAGAGAGAGGGAAATGTAAAAGGAGTGGGGTAACAAGCTGGCAACGCTGAGTGTGATACGGCATCTGATTAGCTGGACTCTAGAACTCTTCCCATTTGAAGCACATTATAAATGTTCTATTTGGAAAGCAGTTCATAGCAAGCACGCTGAGCGTTACCATGACATGCTCGACAAAAAAAGTACCTACACTCACTTTGCTGCAGAACGTGTCTGACAATTTACTCTGCGTGAAAATATATTCTCACTCTAATGCCATTAGTTTGCTGACACTCTATATCTCAAAGTAACATTATCTACTTGCACAAACTCCTGCTAAATTCGGTGAATCAAGTTAGTCTGCAGGCTTCTTGTAAACAAGGCGAGAACGTGAGTGGAAGAAGCTGCGTCGTCTCTTCTTAAAAGCTGCTCAGCATTTCCCTCCCACGCGAAAATGACACATTCACTTGTTTACTCAAGCCAAGACTGTTCATCTTCTTAGTTCTATCTTCACACATTACACAAATATGGAATTGTTCGAGAAAACTTCTCAGAATTCCATCCATTCATCCTAATTATGTAGTCGATCGTTGATTAAACAAAATCAAATTCATTTTAATACGCAAGCCCGGTGACAACGGAGCACAAGTGCCACGTCAGTAATATCCATTTGCTTAATTTACCTCTGTATATTTGTGTGTGCTCATGTCAGGAAAGATGTAAAGCGTAATCTTTCTCACAAGACATTTACGAGGGCTGTTCAATAAGGAATGATCATAATTTTTTTACGGTCATAATTTTTCGCACTAAAATTCAATAATTACATTCTGTTAGCTCAATGTGAAACAAACACGCCATAGTAGTTTCATTGTTGGTACTCCTGGTTCCCACCTGTGAGAACCTAGCAAGTTCACACATGTTCAGTATCGTCTAACGCTGCCATGGGGGTAACATGCAGTTAAAGTTGATGTTAGAGGAAGATCCGGAGCTTCTATCAAACGTAATCACTGCTGATGAAACTTGGCTACATCATTTTGATCATGAGAGCAAACAGCAAAGCTCATTGTGGAAATCTCCATCATCAACCCCCCCCCCCCAAAAAAAGCAAAAGTGGTTGCTTCTGCTGGGAAAGTTATAGTCATCTCATTCTTTGATATTCATAGAATGGTTTATCAGCATGTTGTACCTGCACACACACACACACACACACACACACACACACACACACACACACACACACACACATCAGTAACTGGACAATACTACAGGGATGTCCTGAAAACATTGCAAGTCCATATCAGGCGCAAAAGACCAAATTTCCGTGAAGCAGGCTGGATGCTGCACCACGATAATGCACGGCCGCATATTGCCAATGTTGTTGCTGAATATCTTGCAAAAATTAACGCGAAGTGCATCCCTCAGCCTCGCTATAGTCCGGATTTAGCCCCATGTGACGCTTTTCCATTCCCTAACTTGAAGAAACGCCTTCGTAGGGGGCATTATACATCATCAGAAGCAGTGGTTAAGGCTGCGGAGGCGATTTTGAAGGATCTCTCAAAAATGGTTTCCAGCATATCTTTGAAGACTGGCAGAAACGCTGGGACAAGTGCATCGCATTCAGGGCAGACTATTTTGAGAAGGATCTTCAAAATTATGAGGACGAGTAAAGGTACGTTGTCAAAAAAAAAAAAAAAAAAAAAAAAAAAAAAAAAAATGTGATCATTCTTTATTGAACAGCCCTCGTAGTTATTCTACAGCATTAAAATACTAATGATCTTGGAACTAAGAAAAACTTTGTACCAATTTGTTAATGATAAGCAGGAACAGGTGTATGGAGAAAGATATTAGTACCGTAGTTCAAATAAGAGATTATTTTTAAGATAAGAAGACAGTGCTAGATGAGGGTTTTCTCCCTATAACGTTTAAGAAAGAGCTTAGACTGAACTCAAAATCTTGGTACAGTTGACCCCGAGTATGCAATGAGTGTTGACAGCATGTTGCAGCTAGGTTTTTAAAACTCCATTTTCGAATCCTCCCTTACACTACTAAGAGGGTGGGTCAAAAAGTAATGGCTCCTATTTTCCCCCTTAAATAAGTAAGTTATGTGAAAACGTTGAATTAAAAGAGAAAAAAACAGGAGGCATTACTTTTTGACCCACCCTCGTACAATACTCTTATTTATTATGGTCAATTGACAATGAAATTAAAACGTATGTCCGTCGAAGTTTATATTGCCCCCCCCTACTTAACCTGATAGTTACATATTTAAACAGTCGCTCACATGTCTGGTTTGAATCATTGTAAGACGTGATGACCGCAGATTTGTGGATTATTTAACAATAAATGGAATGGCACATTGTGAATTTCATGACATGGGATGTGAAGGTTGCTTTTGGGGAAGTTGCTCGGACAAAATACACTATAGCCGAAGTGGAAAACATTCCAAGTCATTTTCGGGTTTTTGCACTGTTCTTTTCACTTGAAAGAGCACTTGGGCCACCTGGTGTATAAAAGCATGGTTCAAAATTGAATGCCAAGAATTTGTTCTGGATCTGAGCTCTTACTCTTAACAAGAGAAAATCAGTGAAAAACAACGATCTGAGAATCTATATTATCGTGTACATATATGAAATTAAATTATTTGTTTTTCATTACGATCCTAATACAAAGAAAATTACTCAATTTTTCAATTGAAGTTACTATATGAAACACATAGTCATTTGTGATCATGGAACGTTTGTAAGTAATTTCACCAGCTTAACATCGGGGCATTGACTGAACCTTGTCAATGTATTCATCTTTTTCTTTCAATAAAGTGTTAAAGCACGAGTCCAATTTCTCCTAACAAATTTAAAGGAGGAAAGAGAGATATCTATTAGCGTCCTGTGTCAATTGACGAGATATATCGGACGATGACGTTGGTGATAATGAATGACTAGTGATGGATTTGCGAAATGAATCCGGGGACCGAGGCACTGAAGCTGCCCAACATTCATCGCAAGAGTTGAGGAAAACCTCCGGGAAAAACCTCAACTAGACAGCTTAACCCAAGCAGGATTCGAACCTGCGCCCTCCATGTTGTAGTTGACGGTGGCCCAACGTTCTAAACAACTACGCCACGAAGGTGGTCAAAAGGAGGAGGTGCTCCATTACAAGACGACATTAAAAACCATCAAAGACCCATTCTAGGTGTCAAATTTAATAAACTTTTATTAATTAATAAACTCCGTCTTCGTATGCGGTCGTAATTCCTGGTTTCTAACTGTCACATCTAATATCACTGGGACTTTACTAAATTACGATTCTAAGCGTTAAGGAAGACTATTTCAACATAAATATTCTATGCAGATATAATATCCAAATGCAATTAATACAAATAAGGGCACTAAAAGTAATAAAAACACATTTATAGCTTTAACAATCCACTGGTTCTCGAGATCTGTGGATCAAAACCGGCTGAGAGCAGTGGATTATATATATACATATATATGTATATATATACATACATAAGGATTCAACCCTTATTAAGACTTCCTTCGGAAGGGAAGCAAAGCCGGCAGTCCCGCGTTGTAGGCTTACGGCATGTAGAAGAAACTCAAGCCTGATAAAGATGTGTCTGATCCAAACTGAGCATCTTCTACGCCCAATGTAGAATGGGACACTAAAAACCAAAGCAGCTAAAGGGCATTCATAAATAAAAGTCAAATTTTAATTACTCGTATCTAAGCAACGCCGAATAGCGAGACTAATGTAAAGGAACAGAAAAGTGGAAAAACTTGACTATGTGCCTAGAAACAGTTTCCAATTAAGTAGTATTTACGTGACGAAATGTGAAAAAACCGTGAAACTGTCCTACCATAACGATCAGTTTAGAGTTTATGGGGGAGGGAAAAAATCTGGACATTTTGAAACGTCTTACATAGCTGTGGCAGCTACAAATATTTCGGAAACAGCTAATCAAAGCTTACGCTCTCTGGCCTTTTTCTTCTTCCTTCTCCACCTCCCCCTCCTAAAATATTTTGAGGATAAATACGGGATCTGAAAAAGTATGTTAAATCCCGATGTTGAGCACCTGGATCCAAAGCAAACACTTTCGCCACAAGTAAGCAGCAGATGAACACAAACACTCGGGTGAACACTTTTCTAATAGTCTTCTGTTTAGATTCAGAGGACCTCAAAACATGTCATTTCCCGTGACAACTCGGTATCGAATTTTTCTAGGAGGAAATGCAACACTTTAACTTAGGTACGTGGTGGAGAAAGTGAAATACTTTGTAGGGTCGAAGAACCTAAAAATGGTGTAGGTATTATTAGTAATATAGCGATGTTGTGTGCTTGAATCAAATGAAATACTTCCTTTACCTAAGGTAACTGATAGAGAAAGTAAAACTAGCACTTGGATTTCACCACAGAAGACAGGTATAAAACAGCTGACTGTTCTGGGAGAAAACGGTTAAGGAAGAAATAACTACTCAAGCCAATGATCGAAGGATGCGTTACTACCCCACCTCCATCCAATAAAAATCGATATCTAATTTTATCCAATCAGAGGCAACATAATATCTTCCTCACGTGGAGTAAGTTATGTGATATGAGCTGGTTTTGCTTTATTGCGGTGAAAAAAATTAGTTACCATGAAAGACTAATTATAAAATGGATTATACATAATTACACAGAAAGGGAAGGTTCGAGGTTTACGTGCTCCAACAAACCGACTTTTTCCGACACATTATCCACTCTAGTTCAAACAGCGAGAGATGTGTTAATTCGGAGGATGACGAAAGATTTTGCACAAAGAAATTACAAATTTAATATGACACGTCCGCAAATTAACACAACATTGTAACGTTTACCGCGGGAAGGAAAATCACTGGAGAAGAGAGGAGAGGAGAGAAGAGAAGAGGGTTAGCACAATGTGGCAGCAAGGTCTGGTGTAGGCTTCCTGCAGGGCAATCGATATCCGCCTGGACTGTAACGCCCCTGCACTGCAGTCTACCCGCTGACACAAAACATTATCATGCTTTCCTTCTTTGCTTCTCTAGCAGATACATTTTCGTAAAGCACTGAAGCCATGCGCCGTACAAAAATCTTACTTTTACTATTAACTTCATGTAAACATTTAGACAGTAATGCTTGCAGTTACGAAATACATGCAAGAGACTCAAACAGTGGTAAGTGTTGATGAAACATGATTCTAAATGTACGTATAGCCTTTCATTTTAGAATTTCATTTTGCGTAGTTGAAATTTAATGTAGACTTTTGGGAGAGAATAAAACAAAATTCTGATGCAACATATTCACATTACTTTCTCTTAGAGAAGCTTATTCTTATTTCTACTTCATGTAAATCAAGGGAAACATTTGCAGAAATAGATTTATTAGATATTTCCTTGTGGATATAAACATAATAAGTGAATTTCGTAAACTTAAAGGGCATTTCTTTGGCACTGAAATTTCTTCCTCTTTGTATCATTATGAAAAGACGGGGTGGGCGAAGTAAACTGAAATGTTGCAGTTCAAAGAATATAAGATATTTGACGTTTGAAGCAAAAAAATTATGGTGGCGCAACGAGTTCCACTTCGACGCTACAGTTTGTAACGAATAAAATGGCTAGCTCAGGGTTGAGCAGTGAGGTTTCTCTCAGGGTATGCGTGGGTATGTATGAGTAAGGATTGTTCTAATGACACTGGGATGCCCGTTTCAAACTGGTTTAATGACTGCTTCATTTTATCATTACATCAAACACAAAGTTGCCAACCAAGGGGTTAAAAATATATCACTGTTTAGAGTGACTGAAGGTGGAATGCTTATTACTCGATAATACTTAATTCGTTACGTATGAACCGACAAATCTTCCCACCGGTTCTAATCTGCCTTCGACCAAGACAGAGAAACTTCTTACTCGGCCGCTAGCCGCGGACTGTCTGTCCTCACACTATACACAGCTGTGCGAGGGGGTCTAACTTTCACTTTCTCGAAGCCCTTTATTCAACAAAAACTCCTTTGCGACTATTTTGTCCATTCTGATTATTAGTCTCGGTCATGCCATTATTAAGGGTCCGAAGAATACCTATTCAAACGGAGTCAAGGGTCGTTCATTTACGTTTTCTTGCTAAGAAAACCTCTTTCTCCCATGTCTTGTTACACAACTCAACCAACTGCTCCTGTACGTGTAGTAACAAAGATCCAACATTACTTTGAAATCCATCACGATTCTTTACTTATTGCATCCCTTAATTTCGGTATCACAATTCAAGCCGAAAAAGAATATCTCGGAAATGGTTAATAACAATTACTCTTATTTTACATAAATTGTGACTTAAAGTAATCACATTTTTGTAATAAAGTTTCTCATGATCTCTTATGGTTTACAAGTCATAACAAGTCATTCAGAGTGAAGATGATTTAATAGTTATTTCCACAAAAATCAGGATATATATATATATATATATATATATATATATTCTGTCACGTAAATAACTTAAGCATATGGTATTTTAATCAACATCGCCAGTCAAGTTTAAGAAAATCAAGAATATTAAAAAACCTTCACATAGGTGGTAGTTTAGGATGTGGGGATTTTGCTGAAAAATTTCCGTGTCGCATCCTTGGAAGATTTTGAACTTAAATTCTAAATTTGGTTTGGTATTTATCCGACGTTTCGTCTGAGTTATGCTGATGACAGACACAGATGTATTATATGTTTCAAATGGGAAGAGTTCTCGTCTGTAGCCAATCAGATGTGTTAGCGCATTCAGCGTTACCACCTCGTTATCCCCACTAGAGTTCGTGCCGCTAGACGTAAGGGAACGCAAACTGTATTTTCCAAAGTTTTATCAACTACAACATAAATATTCGTATATTACGCAAATGTTTTAAATATTTAGTTTAAAGTTAATTATAGTTTATGAATTACTTATTTTTCTAATGCAACGAAAATACCAGCGGTACATCCGCATAGCTGTGAATGCTACTTTGTTAAGAGATAATTCGTCATTATCATTGTCTTCATCGTCTGAGTACTGCAAATTTATGATGATATGTTCCAAAATCTCCTTACGTGCTATTTCTTTTCAAAAGTAGTCGTATTGTAGTTTATCTGATGTCTCACGCAGTTTTCCCAGTCTTGTTGTGTTCCTTGTCAATTTCTTCGTGAAGAAGTCGTTCAACGTCAGTCAGTTTAAAAATATTTCCGTTTGCACATAATTTGAGCACACATTAACTCTATTGGATTGTTCTAGTAGTAGTAAGGGCGAGGGGAGGTGGATAGCGTCTAATTGATCCAGCTGATACACTTTTTCATGGAAGAGAAACTGAATAATGCTGTTTTGAACTCTCTTGAGTAAATAGAGATTACGAACCATTCATAAACAAAGATATGTGACCAGACACGTTCTGCCAGACTAGCAAGAAGTGTATCGTTTCCTCTCGTCTAATTTAATAAACACCTTGGCTTATTCAAAGTACATATTTCTTTTATCACGTCATGTCAAATGTTTACGTTTCAGTTCTTAATTATTTCAAATATACGTTATTTTTATTTATTTAATTTTACGTCCTCCAACGTTAAGTCATATCGGACGATGAATGGAATGGGTGAAATGATGCTCAAATGAGCCCAGGGTCCATAGAGCTTCGAGTTACCCGACATTCGTCTTCCAGGATAAGGGAAGTCCCAGGAAAAACCTTATCCAGGTAACTCACCCTGACCAAGATTCAAACTCGGGACCTCTTGAACGTGTGGCAGACACTCTACCACCACGCTACCGAGGCGGGCAAATATACGTTCAGGCATACATGCCAACCAGTAATGATACTCATTACAGTGTGTACGTCGCAATGCATTGTAATAATATAATGGCATCTACTTTATTTATTTGTATTAAGAAAACTATGTGCGCCAAAAATAATGGATTTTTACGGTTTTGTTAAATACATTACTCTCTCCTTCCTCATGGATCAGTTTTTTGCAAAATCTGAATTTCTGTCTTAGCGCGAATAGTATTTATTAGAGACTGATTAGTTTGCCGCTCGGCACATACCACATAGGGGGAATGCAATACGACAACACTGCAGGACTCCGATTGGTTGCTCACCTAGTAGCGCTCAAGGACAAACACCTTCCCATTTGAAACACATAATAGATCCTTATTCTAAAACTGCTTTCTTTTTCCTTTCCTCTATGTATATGTTCTACAGGCAGCCCTTTTGTAACAAATTCCAATTTTGAAGATTATCGAGGTACATTTTTTCCAAGCTCTTTCGCGCGTGCGTGAGTGGTTAGTTACTTTCCCCAAAGCAGAGAAGTTCTAATAAGATGAAAAATAAACAAAACTCTACAGCATTTTTATCGGCTGAAATGAACAGCTTCTTAAAACACAGCTTTCGTTTATTTTTCGATTCCGAACTCATAGCAATAAAAATGTGTTGTAACGTGGGATTCAAAGATGCTGCATGACACATAACACAAAGCTGTTTATTCCATTGAACCATTTTTAAGTTTGAGCAACCTTCTGATTTAATCGCCCTCGTGTATTTAATGGACAATGTTCAGAAATTGAGGAGAGTGATACAATCTTTCGTAAGACCTCCAATTGCTCCACAGTTTGTTTTAAATTTAGAACTAGTTAGATGGTATAGGAAGTTTATTACCAAGAAACTTCTAGAATAGTTTTAATAGATAGTTCAATGTTGTTAAATAGCCTAAGCGATTGTGTATGTTTTAGTACTATATTAAAATTTACCGAGCGGAAGGGCTCAGACGGTTTCATCTGTGGCCCGCATTCGGGAGGTCCGGCTTCAATTCCCGTGGCCGATCTACCTGACCCATGGGTTTCTTCGGGAGTTTTTCCGGGTCGCCAGGCCAATGCTGGGTAGGTCAATTACATTCCCCGAATTTCCTGTCCCTCCATTTTCACCTACATTATCATTTTATGTCATCTCACATCTGGTGGTTTCTTTCTGGGTAGAATTGTCGGCGGGAGTCTCGACGGTGCATGGCGGGATGATACGCTGAGGAAAACGCGTTCCCCTCCCGCGGGATAGACTTCGGTCTACGAGCCTGCCTATTGGGCCCCCCGTAGGGGAGGGGATCCGTCCCCTTCAGCTGCCGTGGTATCTCTGGTATCTCTGACGTTACTAGAGGAACCTTGGGCCGAACATTCGAGCTCCTCCCTGATTGGGAGTTGTTCGGATTGGGTTGGTCTTAAGGGGGCAGTGGTTCCCGATACCCGTGGGTGATCGGGTACGTCTCCGGACGGGGTTGAGGGTAGCCATTAATATTCCCGCGTACTAGCCAGCATAGCTAGTAGAAGGTGTGCTAGATCACCAGGCAGCCCCACCGAGGTCATATCGGTAGCCTTCCCATTTTGGTGTTGGAGCGCGTAAGTGGCGTATCCACTTCCATCTCGTTTTGTGTCCTTGCGCCAGATGGGGGGGGGGGGGCTTGTTAGTAACCCCTGTGGAAAGCCCCACGAAGGACGCCGGGACAGCTCGGACACTCCCTGGTGAAAGAGGCCCGGGTCTTGGTCCTACGGGTCCAGGACTAATAGGAGTAGAATGTCTGGACTCAACTAACTTAGAAGGCGTATTTTTGGAGCAAACATGCACTTTTTAAATGGAACAATGCCTAATTACATCAAAACATCATAAGTAAGATGTATTACAATGTTAATGGTGCTTTCTGCAGAATTCTAGTTTCCAGTAGTTCACCAGATATTTTGGAACTTTTACAGACACTTTGTACTACCTGTGGTAGCGCAAACTAAAGAAAAGAAAAAGGGAGTGCACTGCCTCTCTGGATCCTAACAAGTAATGAGAAATTTGGCTTTCGAAGCTTGTGTTCAAAATGACCACCTTCAATACAAGCTTCCAGTCTCCTGTGGTAAGACCGCTGCACACGTTCTAGCATTTCAGGAGAAATTTCAGAGCAGGCAGCAGTAACCGTTGATTTATCTCATCTGGTGTAGTTGGTATGCCCTTGTAGACAGTGTCTTTCAGTTTTCCCCATAGAAAAAACAGTAATGGAGTCAAATCAAGTGCACGGGCCGGCCAAGATACAGGTCCCCTTCGTCTAATCTATCGATTTGAAAACAATCCGGGAACACCAGCTGTAGTAATTCGTGCACTACGGGTTGGACAGCCATCATGTTGGAACCATAGGTTCCTCCTAGTCTGCAGAGGAACATCTTCTAGCATCTGTGAAAGATGATCTGTTAGGAGGCTGAGATACTTTTGTGAGTTTAGTGTTCCTTCTATACAAAAAGGGCCTATGAGCTGATGGTTTACCATCCCCCATCACACGTTTAATCTCCTTGGATGCTGGCGTTCCACCTGACAAAGCCAACAGGATTGTCAGTAGAACAATAACGCATGTTTCTACGGTTTACCTGGCCATTATTAGTAAATGGTGCTTCATCGCTGCACAAAATACATGAATGTCTTAATGCCCGTTTCTAAAAGTTAACACGATAGGGATAGAGAATGCTTAGAACACTTGCCTGACTGATTCCACTTCCACGTGCGATTGTGCAGGAACTAATTTGCAATACTAATACTGCAACAGCAGCCAAAATCTTAATTTCTTCTATATTTCCAGTCACCTGTTCGTTTCTTGGTGTTACACTACCACTTTCACGTAACTGGTTCAAGAAGTTGATGAATAATTGCCGAGATGGTTGACGTCTATTGGGATTTCCGTACACAACCATACAAGAATTAACTGCAAGCTACCTACACTCTTCGTACACCATGCGCATGTCGACTTTTTCTGCATTGGTAAATCTCATCTTCCTTCACAATCTACGGCTTGAACTATCACAAACTGGCTAGAACGTCGAAATACACAAATGAACCGCAAACACGTGTAAAGAAACCATAATGTCGCGAACCAGTATCTACGATCGCGCGGTTTGTTTACACAAAAGGAACTGATAGGCGGGCAGTGTGAAAACCAAGTGCCGGCAGACAAGATAACAGGCAGATAAAGGTCTGCCGAAACAAACAAACTGAGATAAATGGAAATTTCTAGTTACTTCTGGACTGATAACGATAATTCGGTTTCTGGTTTATTTTAGAATGATCTAGAAATTATCAGGATTTATATAAGCGATTGTGACACGCCAGCCGGACAGTTGTAAACAGAGTGAGTTGCAAAGTCATGTAACAAAAGTGTTGTCAACAGTAGAAGTTGAGTAAGTTGTTTATCATTGTCATCGACCTTGGTGTTGTAGATTGTGACATGTGATGTAATTCTGTCACCACGGAGTGTATTTCTACGCAAATAAAGGAGATTTTTAATTTCTGCAACTCGGCCTTTTAATTCTACGAACCCACAAAATCACAATTACATTATATCCAGCGACTAAGCCGGTTGAATGAAGCACATCATTATCGGTGTGTACAAGTTTCAAAATAAGTTATCTCGTTAACTACTGACACCAGAACGCTGCTGAAAACACCATTAACATTCTAATTTACCGTACTTTTAAATTTTTATGTAATTAGACATTGTTCCACTTAAAAAGTGTGTGCTTGCTCCAAAAATATACCTTCTAAGTGTTATTAAAATCTATTTATATGCTAAAACTAAGAGCGCCTAACTGCCAAACGATGCTGTGAAAACCGCATATCAATAGCACTTCCCATTTCGGAAATATTGGCGGTGCAAGTACTATTTGACTCACCCTGTATAGAAGTATCATTAATTACCAATTAAATTAATACTGCATGGTCATGTATTTGATGTGCTATTTTATTTACTCATTCACATATATTTATTAAAACATTAAATGCTTAAGTAAATAAAATAATAACTGTGCACACGTCCAACATATAACTCATGTTTTATACAAACATTAAAATAAACTTTCTTTTTTTTTGCACATAAAGTATTGCCGTTTACGTAAAAAAAAAAGCATGAAGCACATAACTGAAAAAAAAGCTCTGCATTACACACAATCAGTACAAACTGCTCAAACTTGCATTTACTAAGCGAAATTTGTTGCTTTTAAGACATATGCCAGAAACAATGGGAAGAACCTTATAAAGCTGTTTTATATGTAGAGTGCTAGGCATCAAAACCAGAGAAGAAAAATGCCCATAAATATGAATACTAAAACAGATACGACAGATGTAAGAGCAACGTAATTCCGCCGTGACCTCTTTAACAATGAACAAAATGCAGCTGTGCAGTCCTTTTTCACTTCAATATTTGTTAGCATCAGAAGCTGTAGTACCTAATTACACTGCAAGTGATTTCGCATCTGTTAAATCGGAGCATGTTTTGGTATAACGAGGGTTCCGGATTCTACGATATCTCTCATTTGTTATATCATAGGAACTGCTCACATGTATATAAATCCTTATGAAAATACATAAGGTAATTATTGGTAATTTTAAGTTACATATGTAACCTTTGCGTGATTTAGTTATTTTCTTGCAATTGCAATGTGTAATACCAATATCCTAACGTAAGGATAACTTTCCTTTCATTATTCAACTGAGAAACAGAGTTGCTTTGTATACCCTTACTTGCGATCTTGGAAAAATATGTACTTTGAAACAACTCTTTTCTAAATTATCCAATCATTGCTCGTGTAATTATTTCCACTGCTTCTATAGTAGTTATACCTTTTGCACAATATAAGTTAAAATTGCACACTAATTCTAATACATGAAATAAGTTTCACATTTAGGTAAACTTTATGCATTTTTAAATATTAGAGTAATGTTATAGGGCGATTTCGTGGGTGAGTGGTAACACCACTTGGCTCTCACCAAGGCGGGCCGGGTTCGATCCTAGGCGAGCGCAGAATAAGATTTGTGGTGGACAACACGGCGCTGGAGCGGGTTTTCTCCCGCCAGCATTCCACCAAATGCTCCATCATCCCACCCCCATACTATCATCCACTTCCTTCACCCTCGCACCAGGCATCGGGCCGATCACCTATCCTGGTTCTCTCTCGGATTCAAAGCTTGGGTTCCTCAGGCCCGACCTTAAGGGATAGAGGAACAAGAATCCCCTAACAGCACTGTAAGTGGTAATACTATGGATAAGGTGAAGAAGAAGTAGTAGTAATTTTATAGTTTTAATTTTGAAACAGATTTAGTTCATAAAAATCTAGGCCCCCCTCCTTTTTTGTTGTAATTTACGTCCTCCAACGTTAAGTCATATCGGACGATGAATGGAATGGGTGAAATGATGCTCAAATGAGCCCAGGGTCCGTAGAGCTTAGAGTTATCTGACATTCGTCTTTCAGGATAAGGGAAAATTCCGGAAAAAACCTTATCCAGGTAACTCACCCTGACCGAGATTCGAACTAGGGACCTCTTGAACGTGAGGCAGACACGCTAGCATCTACGCTACCGAGGCGGGCAATCCAGGCCCTACTTTATCATACTACTGTATTATTTTTCCGTTTAACTTTACAACTTTAATCCTGCTTTCAGTTTCTCGACCATAAGTAAAAACCATTAGTCATTTCATTTGTGAAATTCTATTTTTCATCATAATATGCCGTAAAGTCAGAGAGAAACGTTAAGATGCCCAGATTAAACAGGTAAGAGAATAAGACTTGCTTGACTGGTAAAATAGTACCAAAATATCAGCTTATGTGTCATGACTAGAGAAGGCAAAATATTAATTTCCACATTCTATGTCAAGCTTACTATCGTTATAGGAATCATAGTTTTACGTTTTGCACTGTGCACATGACCAAAAATATTTGGTAAAACTACTCATACCTGGTTAGATATTCATATTTTGTGAGGCTTCGATATTTTGCTTTCTAAGAATTTTCGCTAACAATGCACCGGGCTTTCCAGATTTCTATTCCGGTAGCTTTCTGTGAAACACAGCTACTCCTTCCAAGATATGCGTTTAAAAAGAAACTCTCAGGTACAACTGAGAAAATGTAATATTTATTCTGTGCAAAGTGCGAAATTAAACGTCTTCTGTTCTTGAGCGGTATTTGCATTCCGAATCGATACTTTTAGTGACATATTGTAATTAGCAGTAAGCGAGGGCACAGCAAACAGTAAATTCCTTTCCCCCTAATTTCTTCCCCAATTTTAAGGATTTGACGACGGTTAAAATATATAAGATTCATATAATTGTCACTTTCCCCATTTGATATTTATTATTAAACATGGAGAAAATATACAGAAAATATGTTTTTAAACTAATTAAGTAAACCTACTACAAAAGCTTGACATGTAGGTTATTTTAGCTTTGAAGTATAGGTATATTTAATAATATTTTGGAATTTCTTCCTTCATATTCTCATAAAACGTTTTTCATATTTTGCCTCTCATTAGGTATGACGAAGTGATAAAACACATAGGTATGGTACTTTCTGCCCCCAACATTTTAAAACAGCTATGTACCCTATTATCCCAGGTGCTTATCGAGCGTGAGCGCCATGAAAGATGCCATGCTGTCAATTCTATGGTACTTGCCTGTCACAGAACGTGTTGGAAGTGTTTTCTCTCGACTTTCATGTACAGCCGTCATTTGATGGTAAAATTTCTAATGAATCGGTGCAGTTAGTCTCCAGGCAATTAAGGAATTGCATAGTGGATATTTGTTTTACATTCTTTGTCAGTGCGGATTTTGTTTGGACTTTCATGTCCCACAGATAAAAGTCTCAAGGGTAAAGATCCAGGAAGTCGAGGGACACCCTTCCAACACATTCTATGCGGGCATTTCACAGTGGATTTTCTTTCATGTCGACCCACTCGCAGATAGGTTACAGCAACCTCAGCTTCTGAAATGCTCGGGGTATTTGCAAAAATTGGCTATGTACATTTTCATTTGTTTCTTGCCAAAGGGCTCGCAACAGAAGGTATGCTGCTACTGCAGTGATGGTCACATCTCATAAAATAACATTTAGAAATCCAAAATCTCCCCCCTCTCTCGATTAGACAAACCTCAAACTACTTTCTCTCAAAGTATGTTGTTGTTTTCCAAATGCTAGGCTTTGGCAATGAAGCCATTAGCTCTCTTGCTCTCCAATATTTCTGTGTAGTGGGTCCGGCAGGTAGAGCTTCACAGGTTAAAAGATGTTCTTCAGTCATTTCCTCTTCTTTGTTGCACAGAGGACAATTTGGACTTGTATAAATTCCTACTCTGTGTGTTTGGCCAAATAATCATGTTCCGTAAGTAATCTAAAATTTGCTACTGCAGCTTTACGTGGGATTTCTGGAATAATTTCTGGATTTTTAATTAAAATGTTCCATTTTTTATGTTTGGCTTTGTTAGATATTGATTGGTTTTGTTTGTTTTTATATTTGTTTTTAATTAATCTTTTTATGGATGTAAAGGACAAGTTTTTACTTTTGTTCTGAATTAAATTTGCACCTTTCTTGGCAATAAGATCAGCTGATTCATTTCCAGCAATTCCACAATGTGCAGGTCTCCACTGTAATATAATTCTTTTCTGTAGCTTTTGAAGTTGTTGGATGATTTTCTGACATTCTTTAATTTGGATTGACCTCATTTTATATCTCTCAAAATAGTGACACCTGCAACCCCCACGCAGAGCACACTTTGTTTGGTTTTTGTAAAATCACATTTGGAAGTGACTTACGGAGCTTTTGAAAATGCTGATACACCTCATTGACAGATACTTTTCCCTGCTCTGGGGAACCTCTCTTTCCACCTGTATTTATATCACGGACATCCAAAGTACATTAATAATGAAATATGTTACCTATGTATAATGATACCTACTCTACATGTTTACCTATCCCTGGCATATAACATGGATATGGTTCGCGGCATTTAACGACACGTATCATACTTGTGCTACTAAGCCAACAGCATCCGCATTAACATGAAAAGGTATAGCCGAACAGAAAGAATCTCTTTAGTTTAAGCAATATGCTGTTAATTTCATTGTAACGCAATGCCTACGTTTCCAAGCCGTTAATCACAGTGGTGCACAGCAATTTCATTATCTTGCCGCAGTTTCATCACAAAACAAGCTCATTACTCCCGGCGCAAAACGTTTTTAATTATGAACAGGTCTCCTGTTTCGCCATTACTTCTACTGACAGGTTTAGACACTACTTTAAAATGAGATGTCTGATGTGATCTCTTATTTATCATTTTGCATTGATGCTGCCCGAGTACGGCAGTTACAGTAACTAATCTGATTGGAGATAAGCAAATAGAACTAATTTTGGGTAAAACCCCTGGACATAGGATTTGTTGTTTCTCGAAGAGGCAAAACACAACAGTATGCCCAGCATATCCCCAGAAGGAAAATTTGTATTGTAATACTCATTTAATGAACTGCATATCTACAAATGTACCCTTTGTGGATGTTTTATTACTTTAAATAATACCTTAACAGCAATTTCACTTGGCTTTGTTACCCGAAGGAAACTGGCTTGTTGCCCGTGCCACTGCACGAGTTACTGATCTACATTGTAGAAAGGCACGTTCCAAAGTCCAGGAGAAAGTAAAATAAACTCCAATCACGGCAATGCAAGCCTTAAACTCGGAACTATCCAATATATCTAACTTTAGAGGAGCAGGCACTAATACAACATGAAAAAAATGTTGCGGTTAAAAACAACAAAATGGGAGAAAGGATTACTACAACCAATCAAGATGAAAAACAAGTTTCCCACACAAAGTTATGGAATTAAAAACAGATCTGAATCTTCCTAATTCTAAAGAAAATATTTTAATCAAAGAAAACCCACCGACTTTTGAACCAATTAATATTCAATTAGATTTAGAACAAATAGTTACAAAATCTGAAACTTCCAAACCTGTACTAAAAGCACTAGCATTAGAAACTGTGAACAATAGATACCCACCTGAAGAATGGTTACATATCTACACAGATGGATCTAACTTGGACAACAACTCAGGAGCAGGAATTAAGTGTGCACTGTTCTCATTCTATCAACCAGCAGGATACCACACAACAAATTTTGATGCAGAAGTAACGGCTATTCATATTTCACTCCAACACCTTCTATACAGAATAGACAAATTCAAAAATGCTGTCATACTTTCTGATTCTAAAGCAGTATTATGTGCAATAAGTTCATATATAATGAGGTCAATCCAAATTAAAGAATGTCATAAAATGATCCAACAACTTCAAAAACTATAGAAAAGAATTATATTACAGTGGATACCTGCACATTGTGGAATTGCTCGAAACGAATCAGCTGATTTTATTGCCAAAAAGGTGCAAATTTAATTCAGAACAAAAGTAAAAACTTACCCTTTACATCCATAAAAAGATTAATCAAAAACAAATATAAAACAAACAAAACCAATCAATATCTAACAAAGCCAAACATAAAAAATGGAACATTTTAATTAAAAATCCAGAAATTATTCCAGAAATCACACGCAAAGCTGCATTAGAAAATTTTAGATTACTTATGGAACATGATTATTTGGCCAAACACACAGAATAGGAATTTACACAAGCCCAAATTGTCCTCTGTGGTACAAAGAAGAGGAAATGACTGAAGAACATCTTTTAACATGTGAAGTCCTACCTGCCGGACTCACTACACAGAAATATTGGAGAGCAAGAGAGCTAATGACTTCATTGCCAAAGCCTAGTATCTGAAAACAACAACAACAAAGTCCAGGAGAGACAAACGCTCTGCATTTTGTTATATTTGCCAATATTACTATTCAGCCAGAATATAGTGTAAATGGGATGTTCTAAGAAAGGATGTTCAAACTAGGTGTCGTTTATATAACACTTTATGTTAAAAGATAAGTTGTGGCAATCTAATACTACAAACTTTGACTTTCACGCAAACCAGATTGCGATTAAATCTGCTAGATACATGTGTCTTACAGGCTTCAAAATATAACATCTATAACAATCAAGCAACCCGTAATATAAACAAAATTGTGAATACATTAGAAATGGTAGTAAGTTAGACAGATGAACCTGTTGCAGATGTTATACAAGTTGCCTACTGAAACAAAATTACAATAGAAGCATGATTCGTGCAAGAATGATCATTACGTAGTTGAGGTTTTATGTCGTCAGTACTGTTTACATTAAGTCACAACAGAGCAACGAATATAACTGTCACTCCAACAAGAGATTCTCCTTGCTGTGGTTACATCGAGTAAACAAATAAAGCTGTATAATGACAATGTAGGTATATATTCCTGTAGTTCAAAATTATTTTGAAATTTAATTTGGTGGTATGATATTCATTAACACTTGTTGCTTAGGGATTCGGACAGTGTTTATTTGTAGATACAACAAGAACCATGTCAAAAAGGAACACAACTGTTTCGAGAAAAGCTGTTTTGTATGCTTTGAAGAAGGTTAATTCGCAGTCTAGTGTTGCTAGACTTCTGACGTGTTTGAAGTCGACGGCAAATACAGGAAGAAACAGTAGCCCATAACCCAAGATCAAATCGTCCTGAAAAAACAAGGAGTGAGGACAGAATGACTTATAAGCAAGTAGGCTGCCAATTCCAGGAAATGGGCTACACAAATTATGGATGATCTGGAGGCGCAGCATCATAAAATGAACAAGACATGTCCCAGTTGCAAAACGTTACCTAGTAGCAAGTTAGGTATTTAAATGATAGACGACCATCATGTAAACCACTCATCAATTAAAAAAAATAGGAAGTCTAGGACAGAATTTGCAAAGAAAAATAACTTGCATTGTACCGACTGGTCTAAGCCTTCTAAGGCTTTATGGAGATATGAAATAAAATAAAATAAATTTTCTTCTGATGGTGAGCAGTATATACTTCGACGAAAAAGAAAAAGAAAGAAAGAAACCACGAGTACAACAAATAGTACCAGGTATTGACCACTAAGTACGATGGTGTCAGCGTCAATGGTATGGGGATATTTTTCTAAAACTAGTGTTGATCGCCTTGTCCAAATATAAGATACAATTGTTTGTTTCCCGTACAACAACATTTTAGAAAATAACAGGAATCCACACAGAAAAAGATTGGATTTTTCCCGTCCTGATCTATATTCAAACACCTCTGGAATAAACTGGATCGACATGTTCCTCGTATAAGCTGCTCAAACAAGAATCAGTTTGACGCTGCTTTATTGGACGAAACTTCCGCTTGACCTATTCCAAAATTGCGTGGATTCAACGTCAATAAATAGCCAACAGTGATTAAAGCCCATGGGCATGCAACGAAATAATGATTTATTCCTCAGATTCTAGAATACTTTTGTTTTACTGTTACATACTTAGACATACAAATTGCTTTTGAGCCAGACGGATTATTATTTATACTTTTAATAACTTTGTTTAAACTAAATGTGTTTTTGTACTAAATTATAATTACACACTTTTCCACAAGCATTTCGTTTTGTTACACATTTATGTTTCTGTAATTGTGAATAATGTTTTCTACAAAATAATTTTGAGCCTCTCCGTAAATATGAAAAACTATAATCCAACTTCTTGTGGTAAATTTCTACTTTAGGTGAATAGAAAACATTGACCCTTTTAACACAAAAGCCGTTATTGCAGCTCTGCCCTTTTATTCGGTACTATACGCCCTCAGCATTAGTACTTACAGCCCTGAATGAGGACCAGGAAGCTGCGAAAAGCTTAAATAAACGATGACTTTTCATGCATATAATACTAGGAAGATGATAAACGAATATTTTCCAAGAGCGACATAGAATACGTGGCAGCTGGCCGTAGACCGCCTCGGTAGCGTAGATGGTAGCATGTCTGCCTCACGTTCAAGAGGTCCCGAGTTCGAATCTCGGTCAGGGTGAATTACCCGCATAAAGGTTTTTCCGGGGTTTTCCCTTATCCTAAAAGACGAATGTCGGGTAACTCTAAGCTCCATGGACCCTGGGCTCATTTGAGCATCATTTCACCCATTCCATTCATCTTCCGGTATGACTTAACGTTGGAGGACGTAAATTACAAAAAACTGGCCATGTGGGTTAGCTATTGGAATATGGTGATGCAAAGGTTAGATTCGAAACGACGTCACATTCTTTTGGCTTTTCTTTCTCCTAGTTTTTATTGTCTATATTTTAGTTACTAATTTATTTATTGTTGCTACTGGTCCTCTTGTGAGCCAAAGACCCAAGAATTACAATCCGGTAAATAGAGATCATGTTTAACTTTGTAATCGTACCCTATCTGATGTTGTAAACTATGTTACGTAGTTAGCTTTAATTTTTAAGAGCATGTCGACGACATTAAATCTAATAGTTTTTATTTAATTTTATATTTCACTTCTACTGACAAAGGAGTTGTGAACGCGTTAAGTTCTCGGTTAAACAGAAAAATAAATTGTCAAAGCGTGTGGGTTTAATCAACGCAGTAAATGTTCAAAATGATGACCCTCTACATTAATGGACATTTGGGTACATTGGCGTAGAGACCTTCTTGCATGATGCAGGTAACATGCGCGGTGTAATCGGCCTGCATTTTTCATTTATGACTATCAGTAGATAATTTAAGCTTTGTGGTTCTTGAGCGTGGACCTGTTCCTTTAAGTGACTCCACCAAAAGAAATCTATTGGGGTGAGATCAGACGATCTAGCGGGCCAAGCAACGAGGCTCCCTCGGCCAATCCATTTTTGCTATGTCCTACGTAAGTGGTTCCCTACAATCAGTGACCAGTGTAGTGGAGCTCCATCCTACTGGAACCACATTTTTGTCCTTTTCGCTAATGGCACATCTTTTAGTAGCAATGGCAATTCTTCTTCCAGAAATGCAAGGTATCGTGGTCCTGTGAGGGTGCCTTCAAAAAAGTACGGTTCTATTAGCTGGTCGCCTGATACTCCACACCAGACATTTATGCTCCACTGTACCTGGAATGCAGCTTCTCTCATCCAATGAGGATTGTCCATACTCCAGTACTGCATATTATGGCGATTAACAGTTCCGTTATTGTGGAATATGGCTTCTTCACTAAAGAGAACGCTTCGTAAAAAATTTGCATCCGTTTGCTCTTGCTGCCGTAGCCACTGTGCATAGATCACTAACGCTTGAAAGGCGCATCAGTGGAGATCCTGGTGCAGTTGTAGATGGTATGGATGAAATTTATTAGGTGCAATATGCGCAACACTGAGGACTGACTTATATTCAGATCTTGTGCCACGACTCTAGAACTGGTATGTGGATTGTTTTGTATCGCGTTTTGCACAGCTTCTTCATTGTTTCCAGTTATTGCTGGAGCTTCGCGAGCAGATGGTGCTCTTTCACATGACCATGTGACAATAGTCTTTCAACCCTTCGAAAAGTGTCCTCAGTAGGTGTCCTTCCTAGAAACCGTTCTTCGTACAGATGTTTTGCTGACAATGCATTACAACTCGTTTCTCCATATATCAACAGTATGTCAACATACCCGTCGTTTTTATACATAATTATGACAGGAACCGTCTCCTGGTTGACGCAAACGAAAACAGCTAAAGCCACTTTGTATTTGTGAAGAGTTTGAAACTTGGTTGAATGGTCAAGTACAATACCGACCATAATAAAATATTTACTACGAGCTATAAATCTGTATGTATCTGCCAGTGGAAAACATGGCGATTATTGTATTTTATAAACACCTATATGATAAAAACGTAATTTTTATTATAATATCAAATTGCATGCCCCAAGAGAAAACATAGGCGAATATAATTTGAGCTGAACACGAAGGATTTGAACCCAACGTGAAGTGGTAGAGTAGTGAAGTAGCATTTAGCCAACGCTACCTTTCCATTCGAATAAGTAACCGTAGTAGATATCGGACCCCACCTTGGACCTTAACACGTTTTTTACAGCTTTATACAGTGCATCGAGCTCGTTTTAGTAGTTTTAATGCAAATAAAAAACTGCACCTGCCATTAGAACTACTGCATGAGCCAAAAACTGCCGTACTTTGTGAAAGTAGCTAAAACATTCTACCTAATACTTAGTATTTTTTGACATGGCTGTACAACGAAAACACCTGTTGGCTGAAGATTTAAATCCAATTGGTCCCACTGTGTAGATCTGCCATTTTGTTTTACAATGTTATTGTCAACTGATGCATGTGATAGGTTGTTCTTTCACGGATATTGAAGTAGGAGGAAGAGTATACCAATTTTTTACGAACATACGTCAACGTCATAAAATGAAACATCTACTTCCAAAACAAGGATTAATACATTTCTTATCAGGACATGGACCATATGGTACGTATTTTATGAAAATAAGGAGGAAGAAAACGGATAATTGTGGTATTTGTGAACTTCAGGATACTCCGGAACATGTACTGTTTGAATGCAAAAACATGAAGATCAACTTGGTGAACAAAGGCAACTTTTAGAAGGCAAACTATTGTATGATATCCTTAAAACGCAAGAAGATTGTGAAATCTCAGAGGAACTTGCAGGCACGGTATCAAGACTAGGGCTGGAACAATACCTAAAAGAAAAGCAAAGAGGACAACATAGATTATTAATAGGACAAGCAGATTACCAACCACTGAGGGTGTCAGAAAGATTGTGGCAGAATATTAATCGAATGGACTAGTGGAGGAGCAGTCGATTCTACCCAACCCACTTCAGAACCAGGAGGAGCCCGTGATGATCAACCTATGATGACAACTTTGTATACTGAGGACAACATACATTATAAATGGGATAAGTGGATCACCAACAACCGAGGATGTCAGAAAGATTGAGGCGGAATAATAACTGAATGGACTAGTGGAGGAGCAGTCGTTTCTACTCTCAAGATGACAACCTACTTCAGGACCAGGAGGAGCCCGTGATGATCAACCTATGATGACAACTTTAGATACTGAGGACAACATACATTATAAATGGGATAAGTGGATCACCAACAACCGAGGATGTCAGAAAGATTGAGGCGGAATAATAACTGAATGGACTAGTGGAGGAGCAGTCGTTTCTACACTCAAGATGACAACCTACTTCAGGACCAGGAGGAGCCCGTGATGATCAACCTATGATGACAACTTTAGATACTGAGGACAACATACATTATAAATGGGATAAGTGGATCACCAACAACCGAGGATGTCAGAAAGATTGAGGCGGAATAATAACTGAATGGACTAGTGGAGGAGCAGTCGTTTCTACACTCAAGATGACAACCTACTTCAGGACCAGGAGGAGCCCGTGATGATCAACCTATGATGACAACTTTGGATACTGAGGACAACATACATTATAAATGGGATAAGTGGATCACCAACAACCGAGGATGTCAGAAAGATTGAGGCGGAATAATAACTGAATGGACTAGTGGAGGAGCAGTCGTTTCTACACTCAAGATGACAACCTACTTCAGGACCAGGAGAAGCCCGTTATGATCAACCTATGATGACAACTTTGGATACTGAGGACAACATACATTATAAATGGGATAAGTGGATCACCAACAACCGAGGATGTCAGAAAGATTGAGGCGGAATAATAACTGAATGGACTAGTGGAGGAGCAGTCGTTTCTACACTCAGATGTCAACCCACTTCAGGACAAGGAGGAGCCCGTGATGATCAACCTATGATGACAACTTTGGGTACTGAGGACAACATACATTATAAATGGGATAAATGGATTACCAACAACCGAGGATGTCAGAAAGATCGAGGCGGAATAATAACTGAATGGAGTAGTGGAGGAGCAGCGTTTCCACACTCAGATGACAACCCACTTCAGGACCAGGAGCAGCCCGTGATGACCAACCTATGATGACAACTTTGGACACCCATGGAAGGATAGAGGCTGGCAGATGTATAATGGAACAACTCGCGATCAACAGGAAGAAATATGATACACCCAATTCAGGTTAGGCCAGCAATATTATTAAAGAATGATAATAACGTTTTATTGTTTAGGCAGATGCTTGTAATTAGTTTAAAATTTTTTAGTTGTATAATTTCTATAAGATTGCTAAATAGGTTAGATTTATATTGTAAGCTGCTGGAAGTCAGCAGCATTAGGTTTATTAGTTATTTAGTTTACTTAGAAATAAAATGTATCTGCACAACTCTATTTTGTAAGAGAATGAAATAATAAAGTTAAAATGAATAAAATCGGTAGATGCCGTGCTTTGGTAATGCAGACTTTTTTTTTGCCCACCTCGGTACCGTAGATGGTAGCGTGTCTGCCGCACGTTCAAGAGCTCCTGAGTTCGAATCTCGGTCAGGGTGAGTTACCTGGTTAAGGTTTTTTCCGGGGTTTTCCCTTATCCTTAAAGACGAATGTCGGGTAACGTTGGATAACGGACGTGTGTGTGAATGTAGGCAAAAGCTTGCAAACTCGTCTAAAATTGCTAATGCAGCTCTTTGTGTCTGGGTATGATGTTTCGGAAACGACACGCATAGTGATTGGTTTCTGTCCCGTACAACACTTATGCACTGAGTTACCTATCCCTCCTCTATAAACTGTTCTACAAACCATCCATTAGAAGGCACTCAAGAAAGGCGTAAGTCACATAGGTCGCTTAGCACGTTCCTGAACTTAAAAAATAAATAGGGGCAGGTGACTCACCTGGTATAACGGGCTACTCTGATGTCAAAAATGACATTTGCAAAACTTTGTGTATGTATGCTCCATCTGTTATCGTTGCCCTCAATAGCTAAATCGATTGCAATGAAACTTGGTAGTACGAGAAATAAGATGTTTTATCTGACTGTCAAAATATCAGTTAATATTTAGTTGCACATAAGAGGATGAGGATGGTAGAGGGATAAAGCGTTGAGAAGAAAATATGGGAATGTAAAGTTGATGTGAAACAGTGAGGAAAAGGGAAGGGAGGGGAGAGAATATCAGTTTTTAGTGCAAAAAGGCAAGCTCAGCTATAGGTTCTGTCAATTTATCTTACATTGAAGAATTTATATTCAAAGCTATTTATTTTAAAAGTTATTGGTTCACTTAACATGTCATAATAGGAGTTTAAAAGTAATATCCTGCTCGTAGGATGCGAAGTCCTACTCCGAAAATAAAATGTTATAAGCTATTATGTGTTTCAAATGGGAAGGTGTTTGTCCTTGAGCGCTACTACGTGAGCAACCAATCGGAGTCCTGCGGTGTTGTCGTATTGCATTCCCGCTATGTGGTGTGTGACGAGCGCCAACCTAATCAATCTGTATGAAATACTATTTGCGCTGAGACAAAAATTCAGATTTTGCAGAAACTGATCCATGTGGAAGGTAGGGAGTAATGTATCTAACATAACCATGTAAAACCCATATTTTTAGCTCAAATAGTTGTTCTAATACAAATAAATAAACCACTATTACCTGTATTATAACAATAAATCGTGACGTAAGCACTGTATGAATATCATTATTGGCTGGCATGTATGCGTGTACGTGAATGTTTGACATGACGTTATAAAAGAATTACTTTGAATAAGCCAATTCGAGCGAGAGGAAACAATAAATATCCTGCTGCCCTGGCAGAACGTGTCTGGTCACATTTTATCTTTGTTTATGAAAGGTTCGTAATCTCTACTCTATACAGTTCAAAGTGGTCGGTGTGTATGTATGTACATATACTTTTCATTACTCAGAACTGAAATTTAAACTACTGACATGACATGATAAAAGAATTACTGTGAATAAATTAAAGTGTTAAATTCGAGAAAGAGCAAACTCTTCATTTCCTGTTAGCCTGTGGAATGCTGTATGCTTATGTTTCTGAATGAATGCTGGATAAGAAGTGTTTATTTACTGTGGAAAGTTCAGATCAAACAGTAGAGTAAGAGTTAAATAGTGCAATGGCTTCTTGCTGTAAATTTAGTGGCGAGTCAAAAAGGCAGGTATTGCGTAGTCAAGCTCGAACTATTATTTTTAAGGTGTACACGTTTTTCAAAAATTTTCGGAAACAGAAACTAAAAATGAGTTATTGCAAAGAGTACTTCCGCTTAAAATCATGGATCAACTTGCAATTGAAACGGGACACGAGGTAATACGCCTCCCACCTTAGCACTGAGAATATAATCCAATTGAGCTGGTGTGGGCTCAAATAAAAGGGGGGCTTGCAGACAGAAATAATACTTTTAAACTGACGGACGTTAAACTACTTGTTCACGTAGAAGTTGAGAAGGTAACACAACAGGACTGAGAAAACTGCGTGAGACATGCAGAAAACCTCCAAGAAGACGATTTTAAGAAAGAAATAGCACGAGACGAGATCTTGGAACCTATAATCATAAATTTGCAAGACTCAGACGATGAAGATAGTGACAATGACGAATTGTCTCTTAAGGGAAGTGACATTGACAGCGATATGGATGAGCCACTGGCAGTTCCATTTGATTAGACAAGCAGGTAATTCATAAACTATAATTATAGTTAAAGTATTTTAAAATATACATAATTTGCGAAAATACTTTTTCCAATTTGGATTTTGGCAAGTGCATCATTGTAAAAGTTTGTAAAATATAATTTGCTTACCCTTATGTCTGCGCCAAGCGGACCTGCAAGTTGTATGAGTGTGCGAGAGAGAGAGGGAAATATAAAACGAGTGGAGTAACAAGCTGGCAACGCTGAGTGTGATACGGCATTTGATTAGCTGGACTCCAGAACTCTTCCCAACTGAAACACATAATAGTATTTTATCCTTACGGAATTTCGCCTTTCTATGCCAATGCTCTACCACTCAGATACTATGGCCACGTGATCGAACGCAAATTAAACCTCACCTAACTTTTAAGATGAATCTCAAATAGTCCAAAGGCATCTAGTAATAGTTTAACTGTTTTTAATTCAGTACGAGTGCGGACAGTAAAATCGGTGTGTCTTAAGAAAAGAAACATTAAAGAATATTTAAGCTACTGAAGTTCGGAATAGCGAAACGTCTCCACCAAGTTGCTAATGGTGTCCATCTTCATGTTCTATACTGTTTCTTACTGCGTATATGCTTAGTATTCCTGATGCAAAGTTGTATACCTACGTGTTCCTTGTTACCGCTAGACGAGTGAAGTTTTGCTAACTTGCGTCGTGTAATTCTAGATGGTCGCTTGGAATCGTGTAGAGAATTAGCTACAAACAGGAATTTCGGGATACAGGAGACTATTCATATGCAGAGAAATTGCTACAGAAGCTTCCACTGTTTAAGGGGATACACACCTAAAAACGTTACCATAAACAGAGCTCAAAATATTTCCGGTGAACGACGTGGAATGACACAGATGTGCGACAACGAGAAATTAAAAATACAATCAAATAGTGGGAAAGGCTGTAAATGAAACTTAGGAACAAAGTAACGGGCGTTAGAAAGGGATTTCGTTAGCAGACGCTGCAGAAACAACACAGTACGAAAGAAGGTAAAGACGAAGAAAAAGAAGAAGAATGTAGCAGTCAAGAATCCTTTTCAGGAAATTAAGAACGTCAGCGATGTCCATGCCCAACAGTCAACAGGAGAACAGCTCGCCAACCCCTCACTTAAAACACTAGCAACCCATAACAACACATCACCTCATCCATACAGTTCGCAAACGCAAAGAAAGTACCTAACAGGAATGTGCCACCCTTACATAGTGCGACAACGACAGCGAATGTGTGTGACAGAGAACGCATACTACACAAGGAGTAGAACCGTTAAAAACATATGCCATGCCATGAGGTGCTGGCTGGCTGGCTGGCTGTATTTAGCCAGAAGGGTTTTCCTCCGTGCCCACCCGTTAAGGGTTTTACCGCAGGTAAGGTATTTGAATTCGGGATATTGTAGGGTGAGATGTGAATTTTGCGATTTGAGTTATTTTATGAGGTTACAATTTTTTACCTTGAGGTTGAAGGACAGAATGCAATGCTTTGCACCCTGGTGTTTTAATTTTGATTAAATTTGGGAAACATTTTGATGCCACACAGCTTGGAAAAATTATGTGGAGTTCAGCTTTTGCTACTGTTCGCACTAGCTCCTGGGTTATCTCGGATGCCCGCAAGCCATGCGGGGTAACCGGTGCTGTCTAGAACGGCGTTTAGTGGGGTCATAATCTCCCAGTGATCTGACGAGGGCGCTTCTATGTGTAGGTAAAGTAGCGTATAATTTTGATGCCCGGCGCCTAATTTCATCCTCCACGTATGGAAGACTCGAGTCTTCGTGAAGCAACCTGGTAGGAATCAAAAACATATGCGGCTTACTCACTCAGTATACTAAAACGGAGAAGGTTTATTCACAAAAGTAGAAGGCGTCAGAATGTCTTTGAATGGGATATAACTAAACTGGGGTATCCGAACCGTGTCTAACTCCCCTTGCACCTCATTTCCCTGGGACCTTTTTTTTAATTTACGTCCTTTAAGTTTTTAAAGTCATATCGACGATGAATGGAATGGGTGAAATGATGCTCAAATGGGCCCTGGGTCCAGGGAGCTTAGAATTACCCAGTATTCGTCTTTTAGGATAAGAGAAAACCCTGGGAAAGCCCTTATCCAGGTAACTCAACCTGACCATAATTCGAACTCGGGACCTCTTGAATGTGAGGCAGACATGCTACCATCTACGCTACCGAGGCCGGCTCTTTCTTTGTTGTGGTGAACAGCAGTTACTGTCCTCCAGAGGAGAGTAAGTCTCCGACGCCTGAGACGCAGGAGGGTTGGCGAAAGTTCCCACACCCTTCCTGGACAGGTTTATGACACCCCATATCAGTACAGTTACAGACCATTCAAAAACTTTCTGACGGCTTCTACTTTTGTGAATGAATCTTCTCGGTTTTAGGGTACAGAGTGAATAGGGCGCATGTTTTTTAAGGGCCTGCTTCTTGTGTAGCAAGCTTTCTCTGCCACGCACATTTGCTGCCCTTGTCCCACTGTCTAAGGCAGCACATACCTTTCAGGAACCTTCTTTGCGTTGCTGGACAGTACCTCGCCGCCGCAGTTTAATGTAGTTATGTCTGGAATACACTGGCGGCTTCCAGATGCTCTCCTCTTCAGCGCCGCCCGACACCGCTGGCGTTCCGTAGTGAAGCCGATGGGCATCATTACCGGCAGAGGATCCTCCCTCCCGCTTCCAATAGTAAAGTTCTAGCACGAAACGCACTACCGCGCAGCCCTAGCTGAAGGGTTTAGCCTTGAGCAGGTAAAGAGTGTCTAGTCAACGCGAGTGCCGTTGAGTCTCAAAGGAAACGGACCCTGCCGCCCACTAATGACCGTCATAAATCTATCTCCACACTTCAGAAATGGAAAACTGTCGTTGAGGACCAATAGCAACCCCGATTTTCTGGAAATAACAGTCGCATATTTACTCCACGTGGAGACTCAGTTGCCAAAGTTCCAAATTCCAGTTGATCCGTTTTATTAGTGCAGAAATTCGTTGTGTGTCACGATGTGGAGACCGTGGGAGGGAAATGCATTGATAAATGCAAATTAAGTAGTAGATAACTTTCAGTCAAGTGAAAATATTCAAAGTGAAGACAATAGTGTGAATGAATTGGAAAGTGTTGCTGGGCCGAGTTGTGTTAGTGGAGAAGCCTCAAAAAACAAAGTTATAAAGGGAACTGTTTCTAAGCAAATTCAAGCGCTTGTTATGAACACATGTAAATATGTGCTGAAAAATAATCTTGGTAAGGGGTCATGCAATGAACCTGATAAATTCTGGGTATTCACAGAAATACAGTAAGAAAAATTGGGACGAAAGGAATACCAAACACGCCGATCATGTGTAAAAACAAAAGGAAACGTTTCCTTAACGTTTCGATAATTTCACATGCGATTTGATTCACCGAGAAATTTATAGATTCCATGCAAAAGAGAGAGCGAAAACCTTAGACGAATTGGTTGCACATTTGTAAGAAATTTGTGATTTTCCTTATGGGCACTGCACTTTGCGTGGTCTCCTAAAGGAGCTCGGTTTCAAATACCACACTTGGATAAGATAAGGGTTATTATGGAATCCAGTAGAATTGTAGCTTGGCGATATATATTTGTCAAAACTAAGGAAGTTTCGCAGTAATGGACATAAGATAATTTATTTAGACGAAACCACGTACGATACCCATGAAATATCGAGAAAGGTGGCAACCTTGCAGAAAGGACTGGAAGAAGGAGGGTCTGTGTTGTCAAGGAGGCGGCCAAACTGTACTCGCGTTGACTAGACAGACATTGCTGGGGCAACCGTGCCACCCTCTGCCGACACTGCTGCAGTACAGTCACACCATTTCGTTTCAAGTATTACGAATATCACCTGTCACCGTTTACTTTTACGTGACACATCGAAAGCAGTTATTTGTATATGCCTCAGTCCCATGCACATCGGAATAGTGAGCTAGTGTATTTTTTGTGAACTCTTGTGTTAATTACACTCTCAGCCTGTGATCCCATGCATTCACAAACTCCTCTATTATTTAATAAGCCCTGCTCTAAATACAAAACAATATGCTGCGTCTTCCACCTTGATTCAGGATTTACCTATAGGTGGAAGTTTTGCTCTGGCTGCATAACATACAATTTTGCATGAACGCTACAGCAGAGAATATATCAAATAACGCACTAATGAAACACTCCATACTCCGAGAATAAATGCAGCAGTGTTCCAATTTATCCCGAGGGTAGAACAGAAACGTTTCCCCTAACTCCGAAAATGGTGGCAGGATGAAAGCCCTGCCCCCGAATATATTAAATAGAGAGATAGATTCAAAGCTGAGTTGAAATGGAAAACATATGCCATTTGCAGTCTGTAAAGAGACAAAACGCGTTTTGTACCCATTGAACATATGCAATAACCGATTTTAGTTTTTCATTTACGCTTTTGCATAAAGTCACAGTAGCATGTAAGAGAGAAAATTCAACTAATCACAAAGTAATAATGAAGACTCTCCGGTACAAAGTGATTTAATAAGTTCGCATCCGAAAATACAGGAATAAACTGTATGTAAATTATCACTCATTTTTAAAATATTGTGACTTTGTGGGTTCGTAGAATTAAAAGTCCAATTTGCTGAAACTCTAAATGTTCTTTATTTCCGTAGCAATACACTGTTCAATTCTCACGTAACAACATTACATCACATACAACCAATCTTCCAGGGTCGATGACAATAACAAACAGCGTTCAGTTTACAACATCAGCTCTCGTTACAACAACACTCTCAGCTGTTCTCTGCTTACCTCTCCCGCGACTGTTTTACAACTGTCCGCTGGCGTGTCACAATCGCTTATATATCTGATTCATAATTCGAGACTGTTCTGTGCAATCACTAGATGTTTCTGGAATAAACACAGCATCTAATGACGTAATCCGAATATTCTATCACCTTCCAGAAGCGTAACTTAATCTATGCCGGCAAGTCCTCTACCTCCGTGATACACGTGTTGTTATTTATCGGCGCTATCGTTATCTGCCGGCTCTTTGGGTACACTAGGCGCACTATCGTAGATAACGGCTTCGCGACAATATCCTTATTCTCATTAGAGCTTGTGAATAAAGGACGTTCTGAAATAGATTCCAGACGTTTATCCGGACTGTATTTTGCGCTAATACGAGGGTTGGCTGATAAGTCCCGGGCATCACAATAAAAATATATATTTTTGTTCTTTATTTCTCAACATAATCTCCAGAAAGGTTAATGCATTTGTCATGTCGGTGTTCTGATTTAATTTAACCATCTTTGAAGTGTGATTTATCATGGTCCTCAAAACAGTCGTTTAAAGTATCAAAGATCTCCTCGTTGCTGTGAAATCTTCGTCCTCCAAGAAATTTTTTGAGGTTCGGGAAAAGTTTGTAGTCACTGGGTGCTAGATCTGGCCAATAGGGTGTATGTTCCAGCAATTCGAACTTGAATTCGCACATTTTTTCCCATTGCAATGACTGAACGATGTGCCGGAGCATTATCGTGAAGAAACATTTTTTTCTTTGCCAAATGAGATCTTTCTCTTTTCACTTCATCTCTCCGCTTTACTATTTCCGCTGTTTACCTCCTTCTGCCTCAGAGAACTAGTCGAGCGTATTAAGCTCCGTATTTTAGTTTTTCCTCTCATATAAGATGGTGCACCATTTCGTACCATTAATTCGACCATCAGTTCGATTTTACAGTTTCGTCGTTAAATCGCTGCTGCATATTGATCATGTGTGCACCAGGCAGATTGTTACCGTGTTTGCGGACTGCACCACATTTTCCAGGAAATTCATATACCGATAACAGTTCAGATCCAACAATCCCCCGCAGAGAGCTGCCACGGTAATCCCAAGTCCAACGCCACATTGGAACCGAACTTATGACCACTGCGTTGACTGAGAACCGCATATGCCCAAATCAAATATTTTGCTCATTTGGAGCAATGTGTTTGCAGTATTCCTGCAAAGTAATTCATGTCCGCGCTATATCTGTCCACATTTTTCGAAATAGGAACCTTTCACTAAGTAGAACGCTCTCCTTAAAATAAGACCATTTTCGAAGCTTCTGACATACAGGAAAGTTCCACGTTCGTTTTCTTATTAAAAAAAGGGGGGGGGGGAGGAGAAACCCGTAAATTTTATTACCCGAAATACCATCCTGTCAGTCTGTGTCCATCTGAAGTCTGATGTGCGTCAAAATTTGGCAGAAAATTAACTCTGGTGATATTTATATTACTACGTACATATATATTTACATTGTGGATTTGCATAGCCGCTAGCGCAGACTTCTAAACCATGCCGCGGTAATGTGATACACAACGAGTAATAAATATTCAAATAATTGCTGGGGAACTACGTCCGAAGTTTGTGTAGTAAACCTTTAACAAGGGAATGGTAATTGGCAAGATTTTCGAAAATCATGTATCCATTTACACTGGACGTATTTACATGACAAATGTTGGAAATAAGCGTTATGTAAAACTGTGGTTTCAACTATGTTCCCTGGCAGACCCATGATCTATTGATTGCCGAGTGATAATACTGTTTGTTCTGCAATTTTTCTTCCTTAAGGCAAAGCTACACTGAAAATTCCAAAATCTATAATATTAAACCTATCATTATAAAAATTTAGCCACATAATTAGAGTGTCATTTTAAACGTGCATGAACACTTTTATGTTGCTACATCAAACAGTTTATTAATTATTTTTTTGTGAAAATACTGTAAAAATTAAAAATGTTCTACGCGTCAAAAAATTTAAGCTTTTAAGTTGAATCTTTGTTTTCGGCTACTAAAGGGCAATTTTAAAAGACCCACATTCTTATTTTTTAGAATACGCTTGTAGCATTTGTACTAAAATATGTTCCACGTGTTAGCTCCCAAAAGTTTGAAAATATTAACTTATTTTATTACTTAAAACCATACAATTTTCAAAACATCGAGCATTAACAAAAAAAGAGGAATGTAAAGTTCCATATTTATATATTTTGGACATATCCTAGAAGTTTCACCAAGATAAATGGAAAACTTTGACGCATGAGCCATTTTGTATACTGAAGTGTTAGAAAAAAAGCTTCTCAGAAAATGAATTTTAAAGTAATGATTCTTACTTTTAACGATTGTTAAAGGTCTTTTTACATTATTACGTGATGGCTTAAAATGGTGCAAATGATAAAAATAGCATGCCATATATTACTACAAAGCCTAAGCTACCAATAATGCCAAAAAGGAAAATTCCATGATTTGCAACATTTTCGGCGAATTTTCAGTGTAGCTTTGCCTTAAGATCAGCTTGCTATTCAACAATGGAATACTCAAGATGCACCTAAAGTACATGCAACTAGACTCAATGGCTTAATCGTAGGTTGAGAATGTATATTTACTTTCATTAGTTTTCTTTGCGTGTTGTAAAAATCCCCCCCCCTCTCTCTCTCCTAATGTCAGAGAACCATTCTCTTTATATTGTCGCGGTAACGGGCATTGATGTTTCGGCGCAAACAGATAATAGATGGATAGGTTTCACGTAGATAACGAACTTGTGTAAACAGATAGTGCCGGAAAGCAAGATAACTGAGGCAAAGGCCTCGCCAGCGTAGATTAAGTTACGTTTGTCGAAGGTGATAGAATGTTCGAATTATGTAATTAGATGTCTTGTTTTCCAGAAAATTCTAGTGATTGACAGAATAGTCTGGTAATCATTAATGGAGATATAAAAGGGATTGTGACACGCCTGCAGACAGTTGTAGTTGTGAAACAGTTGTGAAACCAGAGAGCTGGAAGTGTTATTGTAACGAGAGCTAATGTAATCAGCTGCAAGTGTTCGTTATTGTCCTCGACCTTGGAAGATTGTGTAATGTAATGTTGTTACGTGAGAATTGGACAGTGTATTGCTACGGAAATAAAGGAGATTTTTAATTTCTGCAACTCGGCCTTTTAATTCTACGAACCCACAAAGTTATATGGTGACCGATCATGAGGTAGTTTATAATACTAGATATGTACGCACAGTGAAATATTTCCAGTAGTCTATTACCTGGGAAAGTTTTGTTAAATTAAACCGTAATTTTACTTCATAAATCACTGTTAGAGGAGCAAGGGAGAGGAGCATTGATATTAGATACGCGAGGAGTTCTTTCAACCCTCTAATATACTTTCTCTATACTTGGAGAACTAGTATTTTCATCTATCTAGTAACACAGCAGTTGCACTAGGTCTTGCATTCTGTCATACACTCGGAGGAGTGTAATTGCTACCTCATAAACCACTTCCCACATAAACCTCATAACCCTACCTAAAAAGACCTGTCTCAAAAATTTCCTATATGCGATTAAATCCGTATATGGGTGGATACGCAACAAAAATCTTCGGTTTTAGTTAATTGATGGAAATTAATCATTTCTCCACACAAGCCGTATATAGGCTAAGGTTTTTGATAGAGTCAACATGAAAAATTCAGTGCCATGGCGGGGATTTGAAACACGGATCTCCTGGTTTCCGTCCAGTCGCTCTTAGCCTTTGAGCTACCATGGCCAACGTGCCGTCCTGACATTAAACTCTCCAATTGACTCGTATATTTTCCAGGTAGACCACTAGGGGCTCTCGCATCCGAGATACACCGTTTGTGGCGACTTACTATCGTAAGTACTTGAGTCCCAGGCTTCATAATTTAACTCTTATTATTTTTAGTTAATTGGTGGAAATTAATCATTTTTCCACATCAGCCCTATATAGGCTAAGGTTTTGATAGATAGTCAACATGAAAAATTCAATGCGTGCCGTCCTAACATTAAATTCTCCGAGGCTAAAATCACGGCCACGGCATTGAATTTTTCATGTTGACTATCTATCAAAAACCTTAGCCTATATAGGGCTAGTGTGGAAAAATGATTAATTTCCACCAATTAACTAAAAATAATAAGAGTTAAATTATGAAGCCTGGGACTCAAGTACTTAAGATAGTAAGTCGCCACAAACGGTGTATCTCGAATGCGAGAGCCCCTAGTGGTCTTACCGGGGAAATATACGAGTCAGATGGAGAATTTAATGTCAGGACGACACGTTGGCCATGGTAGCTCAAAGGTTAAGAGCGACAGCACCTCGGTCAGTCGGTTGGACCCACAGAAGAATAGTAAACTGAATGTACCTTGCTGCTTCTAACAAAAAAACGCTAAAACTAGAACCACTCCAATCAGCTCATCTTAAATGAGACACCTGATATGCCCATTGTTGTTTATCTTGATTCCAGATAAATATGTTTTCGGAGGGAGGTGGTTTCTATAATTGTCACTGTGGAAATGCTCGTACCATATTGTGCTTCTTGTTTAAGGTCGTACATTGTTAGATAGAACACGGTGGCTTCATTTGGGCATTCTGATAGCGGGCTAGAATGAATATCTCTACAGATTACATCAAAACTGGTCTTTTGCTTGACATGTTACTAATCCCTCGCCAGCAACAACGTCCGCTACAAGGAATATTAAGTTTCAAGGAACAGTGTGCATAATAACGTACCTTTGAAGTGCTTTGGGCAACAGACAAATTCGACACCAGAGAAGAGTGAAATGCCGCAGGGCAGTAGCATGGCGAAGCTGCGCAGTGTGAGATCGCGGTCTTGGCACGACTGGGCTGCTGTCACGTTCCAGCGGTCGAACTGCCAGCACTTGGTCTGGTTGTGGATGTGATCGAACAGGCAATGCTCTGGAACCAGTAGCGCGTCACTCTGGAATGGACCCTCTGAAACACACAAATTCAAACATTCCTCAGATTACTAGGTACTGCATTCTGGAGCTGAGAATATCCAGCATGCCTACTAAACGCTACATGCAAGGAAATTTGCAATTCCCCCTTCAACCTCACCCTCCTCCAGGTCCCCAGCTTAAGTTTATAAGAGAGATTGCTAAGTAAAAACAGGAACTATTTCATGAAAGTAAGAAACGGAGTAATAAGAACATGAAAAACTATAAAATAACATGCAATGCTTGTCTCTCAGTTGCCATCAAGACGATAATCAATTCTAACTTATGGGTTCATATAGCATAGAATATAGGACCAGATTGATTTGCATACCATATACCAAGGTAGCTGAAACGTCTGGGAACCAGAAAATACTATTTTGGCTTTGAAATGTTGCCACGATTTGACTTAATCCCTATTCACCCTCGTGAATGCAACACAGTGCCCTGTAAATATCCTTTGTATGCTAGTAGTGGCTGGGCAACACAACCGAGTGACAGGTGGAATGAGTTAAATATGTTTTATGACGGATAGACGGAAAGTTCAGGATAACAATTTGGGACCTGTATCCTCAGAGAAAAAGTTAACCACCATAACTTTTGGTTCTACTTCCACATAACGTTGAAGGATGTACATGGGATTGTGTTAAATCTTTGAGAAAAGTTGATAAGAATCACGGCAATCCATGTTTTACAGCTAGAAAATGTGTTGAAGCAAAATAACTCACGGAATTCAATCTACATTAATTTTGCTATGGCTATGACTGGCATTCATATCGTAAGAAGGGTTTCTCAGCAGAGAATGTTTTATATATATATACTTCAGTCCCGTAACTGTGTATCGTTTTAACCAAGAGGACTTGCATTACCTCTAAAATATATATCTTCATTAAATTTATTTCTATTACATTCCCGCATCAATGCCCTACTGTCAGTTGCTTTTTTCTCTTCGTACAGCCCTTAGTAGACGGAAAACAGCAAGGCTATTCAGGCAATCCGTCAAAGCCGTTTGGACCGCTTCAGTCGCCTTGAAGTACTTGTCTTTTCAGGGTTCCTTTTGAACCACGGGGACACAAAGTAGTCGACGGAGGGATGTTACGACTGTAGTTTGGCTATGGCAGCGTTGCACTTTTGTGTTTCATCAGTGCCTTCCTTACAGTTTTTTTTGTTTGTAATTTTACGTCCTCCAACGTTAAGTCATATCGGACGATGAATGGAATGGGTGAAATGACGCTCAAATGAGCCCAGGGTCCATAGAGCTTAGAGCTACCCGACATTCGTCTTTCAGGATAAGGGAAAACCCTGGAAAAAAACCTTACCCAGGTAACTCACCCTGACCGAGATTCGAACTCGGGACCTCTTGAACGTGAGGCAGACTCGCTTCCACCACGCTACCGAGGCGGGCTTCCTTACAGTTGGCAAGGTCTGAGTGGCTCAGTTGGTTAGGCGCTGGGCTTCTGTTCCCGGATCAGTCACGGGTTCAAATCCGGTCCAGAACAATGCTTATTTAGTGTGTTTAAAAACTACAGCCGCATTTCTGCAGATTTACTGGTTTATAACAGATTTGCGAGATGAAATTCCGGCACACAGGCGGCACTAATAGTATCCTGGTAATTGACAGGGCCGTTAACTATAAAATACTTTTCTTACAGTCAGCAACGTAAGAACTAGGCGCACTGTCGCGATCGAAAACCTGCTTCTAAGTGAAATTTAATGTGATCATCTTCAAAATGTCTCGCAATTGGATCACGTTTTCATTAATATACGTTGAAGTTAGACGTACGCCAGGGTGTTCGTTGTCGACATCTTCTCGGCCATTTTTAAAGCCACTCAAAAATATGCGTTCTGGATATGGCTTCGTCCTTGTAAGTCTCACGAGGTAGGCATGTCAAAACTCTCCGTAGCAGATTTGTTCAGTTTGCTGCAAAATCTGATGGCAAAATGCCAGTCGATGTTTCGCTACATCTTGAACCTCAGCGTGAACAAAAAACACTCACTTTAGGAGCAAGTTTGACACATTCCAGAAGCTCGGAGACAACTGAGCCGAGTTTCCTAACTTACGTGGTACCCTCGACCACGTCCTCCGTGGTGCAGGGGTAACTAGCTAATCTCTGGTTCTCGAGGTTGCGGGCTCAAACCCGACAGAGGATGATGGATTTTTTTTTTTTTTTTTTATCCGGGCGTTAAGTCTTTATCATGGTTTCCTTAAGAAGTGAAGTGGTGCCCTGTCGTAGATCTACGGCATGTAAAAGAAGACGACGAAAAAGCCTCTAATCAAAATCAAAAGGTCTTTCATGCTCAATATTGAAAGGGACTTGAGAACTACAGCAATTAAGGAGCGTCCATAAACAAAAGACCAATATCAATTTACCCTCGATCATCAATTCGACCCGAATGTCAAATTTGTATAAATTCGTCCCTGGTATTGCAAACACTGCCTCACATTTTTGCAACATTTAAAATATCAGATTACTAAACATAAACTATCAATCTCTTGATAAGTTGTACACTGTTTCAGAAAATATTAAATTAAACATTATTAGCATGACGTAGGCGAAGCTCGATTTTACATTAGCTTGGGCTACATAATCAGGTTTTCTGCGATCTATTTGGGACCCACTTCATGGTTTCCTCTTCTTTCTTTTGTTTTAATGAGCATTACAACTTACGACTGAACTGAAATAAATACTTCAAAAGTGTCTGAAGGGCATTTAACGTATTTTTAAGTTTAATGTTTTAAAGAAATATTACACTCTCCTTAAAATATAATAAACAATCAATGTTAAAGCAATAAATTTATCTACCGACAAAAAACCAAAGTTCTACTGTTTTCTTAAAGCTTTAAACAAGTATAATGCTGCACTGGACAATAAAATATGGAGTTGGCCAAGAACGATTTTTTTTAAAGAAATTATGTGCTCATTAATTGTTTGCATAACTTTTTGGCCGCTGAAGCTTTTAGCTGCTATGCGAGGGAACAAGTGTTCAGTCCTCGTTGCTCGCTGCTGCCTTTTCTTTTTAACCGAAGTACAAGATCTAATGAGATACATTCAGACTCGTGGAGAGAATATTTTGAACGTTGCATATAAGGACAAAAGGAGTAATAAAAAAGCAAAAGGAGAAATACAGGTTAACAATATTACTATGAAACTATTACCTGGCCTTTCCTCGACTGTCTTACGCAGAGAACAAGCGCCAATTAGCCCTAGTGTTGCATTTCTTTGCTCTGCCGTATGTTACTGTCGCAATTTCTGAAACATGCTGCTCCCTTCATCTGGCACAAAGGTCAAAAGAAGTATAAGAAACTTACGCATAATTAAAGATTTAATTTGTTATCCTCAACACACTTAATTTGTGTTTTCCGAAACTGGACATATCGCTAATTTTGAAAAGTCCACACAAATCAAGTGCTTTAGTGTTTGATTTTCTTTCAATCTACCCAAAACATTTAAACTATGCAACACTAACATATACCAAAATGTGAACTAGGAATTACAGAAGCGATTGAAAATTATACACATGTAAATAAATACTCGGTTGATACGATCAACTGTGAATCAGAGGGTCATGATGGACATACGTAAACGCGTATGAAATAGTAGAAAACAGACAAAATATTTTTAGCGTATCAGTGACTTATATTAGCAGTAAATGTACATTTTACTCATGTTATATAAATCCAAGTCCGAGATACTCTCAATACGTGTTTACTAATTTCCAACAAAATCCAACAATTCAGCAATATATCACACGCCCCATATCCGCGGGCAGCTGTTTAATTAGATTTTCGCTGTGTAGACCATCCTAAATAGCTGCTGAATTTAAAGGCCGTTCCTTTACTGATTTTCTATCCACTAGAGAGAATGTGCTTAATTTTTGCCCTTTAGCATAGAAAACTCTTGCTCTCTCATGTGTGCATTTACGTCGGCGAAAATGGAAAAAATGCACAATTTCTTTATTTACCACATCGATGGAATAGCCATGTGGAATTAATGCAGATCTGCATAAGAATGTGAATTTACTTCTGTTACCTGGTGTTGAAAAAAGCAGTACACACGACTTTATTCGAATAATTAGCAACTGGCTTGTAGTGCCGGTAGATTAACATGCAAATAACGAGCCAAAATCCCTAAATACAGATTGCTTATTTCAACAAATGCAAACAAAAAGCGATATATTTAAATTTTTAAAATGATCCTGGATTATCATGATATTCAGGACTAGCACCCACAGGGAAAATCAAACTGGTAAATCCGTGCGTAGTTCTAAACGCAAATTTGATGATTAGTGTTGAAACCAGCTTGAAAAGCGACAAAAACAAGCGTTGGCACTTCTGTGCTTTACTTTCATTCTACGAGTTACTTATAATAGTATACAATAAAATCTGATTAGACCACCCCGGCACCTTGTAAAACTATACCGGGGCATTTACTCAAATTTTCTATTTATTTCCAAAATATACATAATATACACGAATATATAATATACATAATTTTTCAGATTAATTACAAAAAAACTGAAAGAAAAAACCAATAACAAAAAATATCTAATATCTAAGAAATTCTATCTACTTAGAAAAACTAAAATAATATTAAATACTATACTGGTATTCAGCAAAAATTTTGAACTGGAAAAACAAACAGCTCAATTTCTTAACTGAAATAAACAAAAATGACTATTTATAAACATTTCTACTTTAAAACCAAAAACAAGAGAAATTTTTTTACTGTATCCTAACAAAATCTAACATACATTAAATACCAAAATTCTACAAAACATATTTATCTACTTATCTAATTACTAACTCAAAACAACAAAATAATATATAATTAAAAGAAAAACTATATCACTGGTATCCAGTGATACAACTGGAGATATTTCCCAGCTATTCTAACAATTTTTTTTATTTTGCATTTAAGCATTTTTTTCTTTCATGAATATTTATTCAAATAAGTTTATTTAAATACTTTTAAATTTTAAACAGACAATTTATTAAATTATTCAAAAGAATTTTTTTATTAATATTTATATAATCATTCTTTTTAGTATATTTCCTAAACGAAACAAATTATTTTTTCCATCTAATTTCTTTTTATATACCTTTTTATTATCATATAAAATAATATATTCTACTTCTATTTTAGGCATTAATTAAAGAAAATGTTTTTATTTGAATTATATGCCTTTACCTATATATTTATATATGAAAATAAAACTTAAAATTATTCAATAGTACAATTATTAAAACAAAAACCATAAATACTTTCTATATGTTACAAATTCTTTTTATCTAAAATTTTTATTCTAACCATTTAAATTTTTTCACTTTTCACTGAAAAAGTTTAAATATTCACATTTTCTCGCTAATCACTTTGCTCTTTCAATATTAACTTTTTCACTTATTAACAATATCACTTTTAACACTCACAATATTCACCAATCACACACTTTTATATTGAACAATCCACTCAGCCTTATCCTGCTTGATCTCCGCCGACACTACTCCTAATCCATCCCGCCTAATTTGGTTGTCTGGCCACAGCTGCCTATTCTCTCCACTGCCATCTTGATCTTCCCTCCGCCATTTTTCATCCTTCTGGCTGGTTGCCTGACAACGGCTGCATACGGCCATCCTTCCTTTGGCTGGATCCGATTGTTCTATCCTCCACCTTGTCTTTCCTTCTATAATCTCCTTCTATAATTTGTATATGTCTCTCCTTCTCTTCTTCTTGATCTTATTCTTCGTCTGTTTGCCCATTCCTAACTTCCCGTTGAAATTACTTAAATCTTCTTCTATTAAATTGAATATTTTGATCTCATTCCTCCTATACTTCTTATCTTTGATCTTCATTTTCTTCTTCTTCAATAATATTAAATGGTTAGTCTATAATATTTTGACGAGTTACTTATAGGGAAAGGCGGTTTTCCTACTTAGGAAGTGCTGGGACGAAATCAGCATTTGCTATGAATGCTAGCAACAAATGCTAGCTGGTCTTCCCGCAGAATTTCGAGCTCGCATGAACTCGGAATTAAAGTGAGTATGAGTCGCATCTCGAAGCGCTATTTTAGCCAGCAGCTTCGGTTTAAACAGCCTTCACAAGAATAGCAGAAACACACTCATCGGATTAAAAAGAAACTGACAATAAAAGACTGAGAAGGAAAATGAAAACAAAAGCTCCAAAACAAAAAAGACAAAAATGAATCTGTCTAATTATATATTTTTAATTACTTTTCTTTTTTCTTGGGTTTCTACCTAGAGGGCATACCACAGAATAATTGAATTACCGCAGTACGACACGCCACATCACTTCGACTTGCTATTCTCTGAGGATTTTTATTATTATTATACAGCACACTAAGTTCTATTGTACACTGTACCTCAGCTTCCTTTTATTAAGCTTCGAACGAAAGTCTATATTGTGAAAGAGGGAGTAACAATTGCCATCCTTGAAAATGCACATACATTCTAAAAGCTAAACAGCAATCGGACTTTTTAACTATTACACTTTTTAACCCATCCTTTCTTTAGGCAGCCAATTGCAAAAGAGATGAAAAATTGCCTTATAAAAAGAGCTTTACCATAACGTTGAAGATGGCGTGAAATTCTTTACAGTTTTCCCACTGAGCTCTTATTTTCCTACATTTTGGAACCATAAAATTGCAAGGATGCCATGATTTAGATATCTATCTTTATTCGTTGTTTTACCCCCTGAACTCTCAAGCCTTCCCCTATAGCTTCTTTACTCAGCGGCCACACTGCTCAATAGTTAAATACATAACAATGAGAGTTATACGTTTGCGGTATTTCCTAAATATTTAAAAATGTGCAAGGACTGTTCAATAAAGAATGATCACAATATTTTTTGACAGCGTACCTTTACTCAACCTCATAAGTTTGAAGGTCCTTCTCAAAATAGTCTCCCCTGAATGCGATGCACTTGTCCCAGCATTTCTGTCTTCAAAGATATGCTGGAAACCATTTTTGAGATATCCTTCAAAATCGCCTCCGCAGCCTTCACCACTGCTTCTGATGATTGATAATGCCTCCCACGAAGGCGTTTCTTCAAGTTAGGCAATAGAAAAGTCACATGGGGCTAAATCCGGACTATAGGGAGGATGAGGGATGCACTTCACGTTGATTTTTGCAAGATATTCAGCAACAACATTGGCAATATGCGGCCGCACATCCAGCCTGCTTCACGCAAATGTGGTCTTTTGCGCCTGATATGGACTTGCAGTGTTTTCAGGACATCCCTGTAGTATTGTCCAGTTACTGATGTATGTGCAGGTACAAGCTGATAAAACATTCCATCAATATCACTTTTGCGTTTTTGGGGGGTTGGTGATGAAGGAGATGTCCACACTGAGCTTTGCTGTTTGCTCTCAGGATCAAAATGATGTAGCCAAGTTTCATCAACAGTCATTACGTTTGTAAGAAACTCCGGATCTTCCTCTAACACCAACTTAACCTGCATGTTACCTCCATTGAAGCGGTAGGCGATACTGGACATGTCTGAACATGCCTGGTTCTCACAGGCGGGAACCAGGAGTACCAACAATGAAACTACTACGGCATGTTTGTTACACATTAAGCTAACAGAAGGTAATAAGATTTAATTTTAGTGCCAAAAATTATGACCGTAAAAAAATTATGATCATTCTTTACTGAACAGCCCTCGTATCATGGTCCGTACTTAATTTGCACCCCCCTACCCCGAGAGCATTCTCCGCTTTAATTCAACCCATACATATTCGATAGCATTTAGTTATCCGCGGTAAGCGGGAAGTTCAACATGATAATTCAAATCTAGTGTATCAAGCACAAATACTCTTTTGTCCACAGAGTAAACGTTTGATATGCTGAAGCAGTTGAAGTTTCGTTGCTGCAGTGATTCAGGAAGCTGAATATTGTCACACGCTAATTTAAGAATAACATCTATTCTGTGGACCACTGCTCGTACAGGATTCAAAATGTGTAGTGTTTAACGCCCGCTTTTACTACATACGGCACCGCAGGCGGTATACAGGATTCAGGAATGGTGAATCATAAAATGCACATTCTTAATCATCTTAGCTAATTTTCTACGCACGACCTTCCCACGTCCAATATGATAAACGTTCATGTTCACAATCATTGTTCACTTTCCCAAGTGCGACATATTATCACATGTTGTGACTGTTGTAATTGACTAACGAAGAGTACCCAATTTTAAGGCTATCGATATTTTTTTGGTGTAATTTACGTCCTCGAACGTTAAGTCATATCGGACGGTGAATGAATTGGGTGAAATGATACTCAAATGAGTCCAGTGTCCATGGAGCTTAGAGTTACCCGACATTCGTCTTGAAGGACAAGGGAAAATCCCGGAAAAAACCTTATCCAGGTAACTCACCCTGACCGAGATTCTAACTCGGGACCTCTTGAACGCGAGGCAGACATGCTACCATCTACGCTACCGAGGCGGGCTCTGTCGATGGTGAAGTCACAAATAGCACCGGCAAAAGTGCTCCTTTCATTCTGCCGCTCGTCTTTACCCCTCACTTGCTCCAGACTAAGTTGAGTAAATACTCCCATCACTAGCTCAACCCCTATCTGATTGGAAGGGCACTCCAATTCCACTAGCTAAAACGCAAGTGAACGAACAGTACATTAAACGCCTATATAATTATATGGCATTGCTTACTATTTAAGCAATATGGGAACTGTTACTTCATATACTCTTTATTGCTTAAGTTATGTACCAATTTGCTGTTGACTGTACAAAAACACAAACGATAAATAGGAGTGAAGAGCCTATAACCCACCTAGAGCTCTCTTGTAAAAGAATAAATGCGTAAAGAAACTCAAGTTAATCAGAACATTTTATGTGGAAGTATGAATGAGAGTGTGAATGTGTGCGTGATCTAATGATTAAAAAATAAAAATACAAAGTACTAGTAACCTAACGTCTACCAGATAACACCATAGCGATATGTTCCAAAGGAGAACGGCCGCCGAAAGGACCATTGCAAAGGCGGGGTATAAATGGAACAATAAAAAACACACAGGCCGCGCCGTGACTCAGTGGTTAGACCGCTTGGCTCTCACCAAGGCGGACCGGGTTCGATCCCAGGCGACCGCAAAGTGAGAATTGTGGTGGACAACACGGTGCTGGGGAGGGTTTTCTCCGTGACCTCCGGTTTTCCCCGCCATCTCATTCCATCGGTGCTCCATCTTCATCTCATGTACCACCAGTGTCACCGCCTGCGGTGCCATATGTAGTAAAAGCGGGCGTTAAACACTACACACACAAACACACACAACATACAATAAGTTATGGGAAAGAGTAGCTTGTCAATATTAGGACGCAATGTTTGCGAAATTTGTACTCGAAGTCTGAATGTTGGATACTGATGTGATTGGCTGCTCGGGGATTTGCATTTAGCTAGATTCGTAAGAGAAAAGAATTCTTCGAACACATGTATCGAACAGAACATACAGAATATCCCTGCAAAAAGCGCATACTAACTTCGAAATCTGGTTTGTGGAACTTTCTCTGAAACTCAGCAAAATCTTCCTTGGGAATTTATTTGTCCAACTAATCGCCACATTGTAAATTCAACAGTTCCATTTGGTACCGGGTAGCGACATAGTTGACGTCTACTTAATACGCGCTTGCAAAGAGCTGAAATGTAGTACAAAATGCTTCCTGAAATCTGCAGCCAAACTGGTAAAGAAAACTTTGTAGGATTTGGGCACAGAGGATAGTATCATAAGTTGACTGAAACCTCCAGTTCCAACTCATAGCGCCGTTTATCTGGGCAACTTGCAGTACACAACTCTCCTCTGACGTCACACGCGCTGACAGCCCTGCTCTTCGCCTCAAAATGTCACAATAGCCGAAGTTGTCTCCCTCTGATGTACGACAACAAAGCTTTAACGTTACCAATATTAGTTATGGAAAATACCAAATTGCAAATGAACTACTAAACATTTTTGTTATTTTCTGGATATTTTTCCTTAATCTCTTGAACTCACAAGAAGATTGAAAAACAAAAAGCATAAAATACAACTTATACGCAGAGTATTTTCAATTTATACTACGGTGACAAGATCTAATTTTGGCTGGCCCCGTAGCTCAGTCGGTAGAGCACCTACCTGCCGTGCTAGGGGTCCAGGGTTCGGTGGGGGTGGGGATTTTTCTCCGACCAAGATAATTCCTCATCTTCCCCAGAGTCTGGAAGTATGAATGAGAGTGCTAATGTGTGCGTGATATAATGATTAATACGAGTTAACACGAGTTAATACGAGTTAACACCTTCGATATGTTCCAAAGGAGATCGGCCGCCGATATGACCATTACGAGACACATTAACAAACGTAGGCTTTCACGGCCGGCGTCTTGTTCAGTAGAAGATTCCGGGCTAAAAGGCCTTCGCTTGAAACTGCGCCAAGCATCACCGGTGGCGTAGGAAAGTTCTCATTGTACTCTTCGTAGCCATGCCATGCCATGTGGTGCTGACTGGCTGTATATAGCCAGAAGGTTTTTGCGGCGTGCCCACCCGTTAAGGGTTTTACCGCAGGACTGGCTTATATATGCTGGAAGGCACCTCTCTCTCTCTCTCTCTCTCTCTCTCTCTCTCTCTCTCTCTCTCTACTTCATGTTAATCGAGACATTTACAGAAATTAATTGCTAATTTAACTGTCGGTACAGGGGAAATAGGGCCGCTATTATAGTTGGCCGCTATGTGAAGACGGATATTCAATTCTCCCATTTGAGGAAAGCATAAGCACTGCAAATTCAAATAAATAAAAAGGAATATCTCCAAAATGGTTCACTTCACAAAGAGTGTATTTGACGAAAATCGTTACTTAAAACGATCTAAATTTTTGCGTAGCGACATATCTTACGCTTTACTGAGTACTCAAAGGTCATCATCATATATGATGAAAATATCTTAAACATATGGTATTTTAATCAAAATTCATAAGAGCCAATTCTAAAAAAAAAGAATATTTGAAAAATGTTTCACCTAGAGGGTATTGTGAGATTTTCTTGAAAATCTACGTGTCGAATCCTCGGAAGATGTCTCCAACTTGCCAAGTTTGGTATTGAATAGAGTTTTCGTATATGTGTTACTAGTGCTCACGCGCATGTACATGCACACGCTCGCGCTGATCTTCTAGAAACCTGATATGACACATATGCATGGTCCCACATGAATAATTAAAATAGAACGTTTACACAGGATACAAAATACCCTTATATCATAAAGGGTTATACATTAACCAATGCCTAATTCTAACTTTAATTACAATCTTCATGCAGTAAATCACTAAGCAAAGAAATATCTTAAAATTTTCTGGGAATTACTACTTTACTGATGCTTGGGTACGCCTCAGCTTCTGTAAGGGAGGGGATCCGGCCCCTCCAGCTGCCGTGGTGCGGGCGCTGCAGACCCCCAGCACTCGTGGTATAGTATAGCAACGCAAAGATTGTCCCTGTAGGGAATGTGCTGTAGAACAAGGACATCGAATGTGTGTGGCAGAGAACGTCTGCTACACAGGAAGCAGACTGTTAAAAAAACATGTGCCCTATTCACTCTGTACATCAAAACCAAAAAAGATCCGTTCACAAAAGTAGAAGCCGTCAGAATGTTTTTGAATGGTCTGTAACTGTACTGACAGGGGGTGTCATAAACCTGTCCAGGAAGGGTGTGGGAACCTTCGCCAACCCATCTGCATCTCGTCCCTTGGAGACTTACTCTCCTGTGGAAGAGTATACCTCTGACGTTACTAGAGGAACCCCGGGCCGAACATTCGAGCCCCTCCCTGATTGGGAGTTGTTCGGATTGGGTTGGACTCGAGGGGGCAGTGGTTCCCGATACCCGTGGGAGATCGTGTACGTCTCCGGACGGGGTTGAGGGAAGCCATTAATATTCCCGCGTACTAGCCAGCATAGCTAGTAGAAGGTGTGCTAGATCACCAGGCGGCCCCAACGAGGTCATATCGGTAGCCTTCTCATTTTGGAGTTGGCGCACGAAAGTGGCGTATCCACTTCCATCCCGTCTTGAGTCCACAAGTCTAGATGGGGGGGGGGGCCTTGTTAGTCTCTAGGTCTTGCCCTATGGAAAGCCCCACGGAGGCGCCGGGCGCCCTTTTGGGACAACTCGGTAACTCCCTGGTCGAATGAGGCCCGGGTCCTTGGTCCTACGGGTCCAGGACTAATGGGAGTAGAATCTCTGGCATTAACGTAACGTACATATCAGCTGCCGCATCAGTGGTGGCCTGCTAAAAGTTAACCAATGGGTTCTAAGCAATCTTAATAAGTCATACTGTTGGCTGTGAATACAAAACAACCACACAAATACATTTAAGGCTCATTAATAATAGCATGAATTTTTATTGTTTACAGATACATAAACCAGGAGAACATGTTATGTGCTGTTTCCACTTGCAAACATTTATTTAAACCTTAATCACTGTTTTAAGAATAACGAAGACTAATAGGAAATTAATCGTAATTCCACAGTCACGTCCGAGAGATATACATGTCCCACTCGCAAATCGAAGAACAACAAAAGCGTTATCTATTTCATTAATATTTCTCGTAATTACGAACAGTTCTAATTAACTTAGATGAGATCCACTTGACAAATAGTCAATAAACCGTCCAGTTACCTTGCCTGTCCAGCGCTTCATTAAGTCCGAAAGGCACACTTAATCAGATGTAGGAAATTATCTGACTCGTGTGTTCCTATTGGTTTCTGCAGTAATCCGTTTCTAATGCGACTTTGATTGCACTGCCACACCGTGACTAAACATTTACTATAATATTGAGGTCTGGAGATACTTGGGACCAGTTCAGGACCTGTCCTTTAGGGTGTTCTGCAAATAGCTGCTATGTATACCTACCGAGATGCAAGCATGCCGCTGTTATCCTGCACTAGGTGAATCGTGGAAATGTCATCCACAGGATATAGCAGTCTCATACTTGCTAGAACGTCTCGCAATATGGCCGCTTACTCAGCGGAATACATTCTTGGAGATGTCTCAATGAGCTCTTAAGGTTCAGCTCCACTGAACCAACCCAGCATTGAACTACCGATACACCCCGATCGCCTTATGATCTGTAGGTATCTGGGGTTTATCCTGAAATCATTTGGCCTCCAACAGGTGAATTATAGATGATGGTCAATACAGAAAACCACTTCTTCAAGCCATACAGTACTGTCCTACATATATAAGCTCGAGGGTTATTTACCAGGGCAATTCACACAGAGTGAAGACTGACCCCCCTCTGACTACCAGGGAGTTACCGAGCTGTCCCAAAAGGGCACCCAGCGGCTCTGTGGGGCTTTCCATAGGGCAAGACTAGAGACTAACAAGCCCCCCCATCTGGTCCTGTGGACTCAAGACGGGATGGAAGTGGATACGCGCGCCAACCCCATAGGGGAAGGCTACCGATTAACCTCGGTAGGGTCACCTGGTGATCTAGCACCACCTTCTTCTAGCTATGCAGGCTAGTACGCGGAAATATATGGCTTCCCTCAACTCCTTCCGGAGACGTACCCGATCTCCCACGGGTATCGGGAACCACTGCCCCCTCGAGTACAACCCAATCCGAACAACTCCCATTCAGGGAGGGGCTCGAATGTTCGGCCTGAGGTTTCTCTAGTAATGTCAGAGGTACCACGAGTGCTAGGGGTCCGCAGCGCCCGCACCACGGCAGCTGAAGGGGACGGATCCCCTCCCCTACGAGAAGTACTGTCCTACACATCCAAGAAGGATAGAAGCTCTTCCAAAGCAAACCTCACTCACAGCTTTCTATGGTACGGAGAGAGAAGTTCCTTTGTAGCCTCGCGGCTGCGCTGCCTCTGTTCTTAGACCGCGAAAAGCCGTTGTCTCGCTAATGGACAACTACAACTGCGCAATAGTAACATCCTAGTAACTGAAAATTATGGGCTTCCATCTCTGCTAAAATAGCAGTCTCCACCTCAGGTACGACTTTCTTTGTGAGCCAATTTGTTTTGTAATAAGACAGAATGTCTTCTCCTTCTGGTCACCCCGTTATCCATCGCTGCACAGTACGAATTGCGGTAGGTATTGCTCTGGCAATATCACGAGGAGCCATGTTCGCCCTCCTCATCTCCACAATCATGCCACATTTCACCTCCGGTATATTTGAATACGTAGTAGGTATACTTAAGTTACGAAAATGCTGTCAAGTGTCAACACTAGGATCGTAGGGACAGTGCTGTTTGGAAGACATTAACGCAGGTAGCTGTACAATCTATTCTTACAAATGGCTATTAAACTTTGACGGTCTGGGTTCCTCAGCTGGTTACGCGTTGTCCTACTAATCCAAAGGTCGCGAATTACGACTGAGCCCACAAGATTTACTGGCATGTAAAAAGACTACTGGGACGAATCTCTGGCACACCGGCAAATGACGCCAATGAAATCAAAATAGCATGTATTTTATTTTCATTATCATGTTTATCAAGATGGAAATCCTGTAGATAACTTTCTTGTAGGTGCATGGGAAATTAAGAATACTGTGGGCTTTAAGCAATGGTCAATTTTTTAAAGTTGTTCACTATGTAATGTCTTTGAAAATATAAGTATTGGAAAATTCAACAAAAGTATCGGGAAAATGTTGGTATTAAGGAAATCTACACTGGCGTAGTAAGATTTTTCCCTGTCTCTTACGGTTTCCGAAGAGGTAAGTCATCCAATAAGAAGGACCTTTGAGGACATTTCCAGAAAATTCAAGACAAGCATTTCATTTGACGTGGGATATCTTAACATATGACATTCTAACCAAAGACGCTAGAGTCATATTTTGAGAAAATGCACATTTTGAAGGTTTTTCCATGGAGTGCAGGGATTTTTCCTGAAAATCTTCATATCGCTTCTTTGGAAGATGACTTTAAATTGTAAGTTTGGTACCGACGAACTTTTCGTTTTTGTGTTATGCATACACACATAGTATGACACACAGACATACACACGCACAGTTAAAAGATCTTTTCTTGTTATTAAGAATGAATTAATGAATGAATTCCTGTATTTTCTTAAGTGGAACACACGGCCTTTTGAACCGCGCAACCTCGAGGCCCGTAGGCAGCGGATTGAGAATCAGAGGTTTCCTGATCAGAGATTCCGGGATGAGGGATCAACCCAACGCCGGAAGTGAAAGTACGAGAGATGAGATGATAGGAAAGATGGAGCAGTGGGGGGAATTCTGGCGGGGGAAACCGGAGGACCTGGAGAAAACCCACCCCAGCGTCATATTTTCCACCACAAGTGTCACTTTGCGGTTGCCCTTGTTATTGAGGGAGCCTGGAAACTTATTATCATCGGGGAAATTTCGGTATCGAATTTTTGGGTGGGATACTATATCTTCTTACTGTAAATATGTACACGTTAATGCCAGAGGTTCTACTCCCATTAGTCCTGGACCCGTAGCACCAAGGACCCGGGCCTCCTTCGACCAGGGAGTTACCGAGCTGTCCCAAAAGGGCGTCCGGCGCCTCCGTGGGGCTTTCCATAGGGCAAGACCTAGAGATTAACAAGCCTCCCCCCTATCTGGTCCTGTGGACTCAAGACGGGATGGAACTGGATACGCCACTCACGCGCGCCAACTCCAAAAAGGGAAGGTTATCGATATGACCTCGGTGGGGCCGCCTGGTGATCCAGCACACCTACTAGCTATGCTGGCTAGTACGCGGGAATATTAATGGCTTCCCTCAACCCCGTCCGGAGACGTACCCGATCACCCTGGGGTATCTGGAATCACTGCCCCTTCGAGTCCAACCCAATCCGAACAACTCCCAATGAGGGAGGGGCTCGAATGTTCGGCCCGAGGTTCCTCTAGTTGCGTCAGAGGTACCACGAGTGCTAGGGGTCCGCAGCGCCCGCACCACGGCAGCTGGAGCGGACAGATCCCCTCCCCGAATAAGTAGGAAGGGACGAAAACATGGATTTGAAGTTAAAACTGTGCTATAATTTAACGATCACAGGAAGTTTTCAAAATGGCCAATTTTAAGAAAATAGTTTAGCTCGAATTTACACAAAACCTTAATTATGTATTAAAACACCGATGGATTGCTACAAAGGATGCACAGTTTTCAAGTTTTACTGTGTCAGAAACAGCCGCATGGGAAATTTCGCCGAATTGTTATTTATCACATGATGGATAACCCTAACATTTGTCAATTCTTTATTTATTTACTCACCAGGCGGATGGGATCCGGTGATAGCTCTCGGTACTTAAATATAAAACTTATGTTCTGAATGATTTAATCTATAGTTACTAGTATGTAAAAGGTTGAATGTAGTAACAAGTAATAAGTTTTGGCTTGTAAATAGAAGGATCACATACCACATCAGGTGGAAACTGATGCGTTAAGTGCATTTACACATTTTGCGGTTCACTGGTTCCGCTGATGAGATCCTACACCAGTATATTGGGTTTTTGGAGAGAATCATTATGTAATGGCTCAGTTATTATATTTAATTTCCCCCATTTATATTTATGTTATGGAGAAAAATTAATGAGGAAGTGGAAACTGATAAAATAAAAAAGGCACATAACCCAGTTGCCAAAACAGAGCATGTGTAACCTCTGAAAATCTGGATATTACTTAGTAATTAAAGCGTCATAAATACAAAAAAAAAACTCATTCAATTAAAACATTAATATAGATTTTAAATGAATCAAAATAGCGTTTTAATTCAGAATGAGGACGGTTATGTATATGTGCTCCGATTGGAATTTAAAATAATCAGAACAGTTTATGTCAACAGTCCCCTGGGAATGTTGTCATTCTGATTACATCCCCCCTTCAAATATTAATTTACAGTCACCACGCATGTTATGAACACTATTTGAGGTATACAATACCCTATACCCGTGTGGCAGTACACGTTAATAATGCCGAATCACATATTCACGTATTCGGTTTAACGTGTCTTCATACAATTTTTGTGTGTAACTTTCATACAAAGTTGATTCATCTGGAATTATATGACCAGTGTGACGTTCAAGAAAATCTCGTAATTTGGAATTACTTAATTTCCCTAGCAGAATATTTGCACTAACAAACGCTTCACATAACTCTTTATAAAAGGAAGATGACTTGTTACCTGACGTCGAAGCCATTTTTCACAGTAGCTTGTCTTTCTTTCACATTTTAAAGAGCTCGAAAATGTTTTTCGCGCCCAACATGTTATACGGTGAACCGTTTCTCTGCAGCGACTTTAATTTCGCACACTTTACAAGAAAATACAGTTCCATCAGTAGAGCATAGGTTTCCGCCAAACTCTGAAACATACTGTTTCAAACGGAACGCAGTTGACTATTTTTGTGTCGGCATTTGAATACCACAACACAACAAATTTACACACCTTACAAACTACTCTCCTTACTGCGTCATTTCTGGCTCCTGAAGTCTTTACTGATGCAGCCCACACGTATTGCATGGTAAAATCGGCGATTCCTGGAACTGATGCGTCATAAATTCACCAGCACTGTTATGACGCTGACCTGTGTTAATTACAAGTTTACCACACTTACAAAGTTACTATTTCATAAAAGATTTTGATATAAATGAACATTCAATCACAGATTATTTAAAAAATCCAAAAAGCCCATGGGACAGGGTCAGGTCAGCCACGGGAATCGAACCCCGGCCTCCCGAATACGGGCTACAGATGAAAATGCCCAATAAATTCGTGAAAAAGAAATAAAAGACCAGAAAATGCATCTAAATGTTAAAAAATGACTATTATAAAAATGTGAAAAAAATGCATTATGATCTATAAAAGCCATATATATATATATATGTGACGTATTGGTTGCAGAATGTACTTAATTTCCAATTAGCATCGTCTGTGACTACTCAGAAAAAAGATGACTTTTCATCAAAATCCGGGCCCTAGTAATCACTAGGATTATTTTAACCAACTACACAGCAGCTCAACGATGCCTGTGACTGAACAAAAGACATTGTTGATGCATATGAAGCAATGTCCAAATTATTAAATAGCGAAGTGAATGGAGGGGTCATCAATATTTTCATTCTCCATCCAAGAAAGATCATGTATGTAGGAAGCTTAAGAACAATTATTGCTGTTTTATTGGGTCAAATGAAGACGCAAAAAACTCAACACCTGAATTCTGAACATCCATACCAATTAAATTGGAAGCACTCCATTATGTAAAGACGAGAGTATAATGAGTCATCACTGCTAAAAGAACTGCTGACCCTACTTTATTTTCTATAAAAAAATATTAGTCTCCGATTGCTATGTGAACAATTTACCAACTTTTTCCACTAGGAGTACTGTAACCACGCCCACTTTAAGCATGGCCACTGCACTAACGTCTAATCAATCTACGGAAGCGTGAAGTGTTTTGACAGTAAGAGGAATTGATTTGGCTTATTCGCTCTTCATATATAAATGGACCTAATATCTGAGGAGAATCCGTAAGCTTATGCAACAAATCCCCACACGTTTCACGAATTAGAATACAGCAGCAGATGTAGCGTTTTCCAATATCTCGGCTGCACAAATTCCGATTTCAATCATGTATTCAACAGGTGCCAGGATTGCATACAAGCACAGGTTATATCTTTAACAGTTTTTACAGCGAAAGGCCACTGTCATATAAGCACGTTCTCTACTGCACGAACGGATTCGTATAGTAGTGGCATACAAGTGGCGGTCGGTCTATCAGTGGCGTCATTCAAGAGAAATCGGATATATGGGTCATTCGAATAGATGGCACGATCACCGGTAAAGTGGTAAATTGTGAATGAGCAGCATTGTGATTTACGTGTTATCTGACCACTTGAAATAAGCCGCTCATTTATGAGACCAACACACTGATTCGTCTGCAGACCTACAGTGACCAAAAGGTGTTTAGCAAATACATTTATTTTAAGCTAAAAGTTGCTAATGTCCAAAACTGGCATGTAGAATTACAGGAGGTTTAGAACATAAAGAGATGGATGTACCGTGGCTAGGTAGGAGATGGCATTTTGGATGGGAAGGAAACAAACTGGTAGCACGTAATTAGAAATAACCGATACTTATGTCCCGTGTGACCACATGTCATCAATTCTTACGCTATTCTCAGCAACAGCCACACTGAAAGTGGGCCATGAAATGTAGAATTCACAATTAGCTCTTCTCCATTTTACACATGTTGGTTCCAATGATATATTAAAAGAAATTTGTGCTAACACAGGATATACTGTTATATTGAGTGTAAACAATGACTTATTCATGAATTCTAAGTGCTATGTCTAACATTTGATAGTGGTGAAAATTACCCCAATACAATATTTTGATATTTGGTTGCTTCCCCTCCCCCACCCCAGACGAGTTTTGAGCGTTAACCTACAGCCGAGTTACTTATCTGGGGAAGAAAGATTTAGTGACTTATTTCCTTTGGCCCAGAAATGCAAGGAAGTTTTATGAAGAGTGCTGATAATTTTTGCAATGTTTGTGGGAAAATGACTTTTCTCAAAGACCTACCACTGTTACTTCGGTTGCACGGATGGAGTCCAAAATAAAAGATGGACACCTCATGGTCCTTGCGATACTTGTGGGAGAAATTTAAAGAGTTAGATTAACAGAAAAAGGGCATTTAATGAACTTTGCTGTGCCCATTACACGGTAACCTCTGTTCAACAAGAAATTTTAAAGAAATAAAAACGAAAGTTTGTATATCACATTACTTCTGTCATGTGTCCAGATCCACAAAGACTACCAACAGTACATACTATTTACATGATATTAATGACGAAGAAGGAAACAGTTACCCTGAAGTTCAAATTCCTAGTACCTACACCGAAGGGTCCCTATTAATATGCCTTCTGATTAAGCTTGTGATCTTCCCCAAAATGAGCCAAGTACTTTTAAAAGAGATTTAAACTTTTCTAACGATAAAAGTGTTATTTTAGCACCTCGACTGCAACAAATAAAGGTTTACTGGAAGAAAATGTAAACATTTCAGTCTACTGAAACAGGAGCCCATCATAAGGCCTTACTGTACTATGCAAGATAACTTGTTACATACCTGTTACCTTGTATATTAATACAAGATGGATGTTGAGCTTTTGGGTCGAATGCAACACCTTCGCCGCGAGAAAAGGAAGATACAAGCAGATTCCCAACGTCATGGAGATTTTCCAGAAACGTTGTGTTTCAATAATTTACTAATTTGAACACGGTAAATTTTATTTTTGTTACTCAGCAACCCTAATCGGAGAGCAGCAAATTTCAAGCAGTTATATTCAAAGTTTACATGCAAAACTTCGATACATTTCTCCACTACTCCTGCCCTTTAGCAGGATTGAATTTGGGATTCCGAGAATGCTTCCATAGGTGATAATGCACGGGTTATGTGTACTTAGGAATTTTTAAACATACGATTCGCTGAATAAGCTCCAATATTTTACCCACTTAATACAGCCATTTTACCGTACAGAGAAGCTATTTTAACGAAACTGGATTTTCGACGTTTTCACATTTATGTTCTCTTTCTCTCTTTAACACTTTATTGGAAACAATGCCGTATCTCAGCCACTATACTAACTAGGTTGGAACTTTAAGAAGTATTAGTTTAGTGTATTATTATGGATCTAATACTAATATATTTTAACACTCCCTAAGGAAAATAAAAGCTGAATTACCAAATTTTGAATGACATATTCGGGCACTCAGAGCAACATATTTTTAAAGGTATTTTGCATAAAGCTATGATGCCGTATTTATTAGCCGTATGATTGAATAATGTTTCAATATTGAATAAAATGATAATTAAATTATAATGAAGAAGTAATGTGAATGAATTTAATATAATGATTATTACGGGTGGATAAGCTCATGAAACGAAGCAATAGTGTTTAAATTCAGTTACTAGGATGCGAATAAATATTTTAACTCAGAGCTATGTAATAATGTTGCTGGTCTATATGGATACAAAGGTCACTTCTAAAGGTGTTGTCACGGGATGTGTCGCTACCTCGGTCATTAGTAGCCCGGTCGGGACCGGTCCAAACCTGGCTCAAACCAGTATTTCCGGGAAATGTCCAAGTGCTGGCGGTTCGTTAGCTAGAGTGGGTTTCTGAGAAACTAGCTGGAGGCTCTGTTTTTGGTAGGTGAGATGAGGCTCTAGAGCCAGCCCTTCTGGTCTGAGACGTGGTGCGGTGAAGACGTGTCTAGCGGTCCCTTGACAAACGTTGAGTTAGTAATAATCAGTAGGGCGTATCTTATAAAGTGAACAATATCTCTCAGCAGTGAAGTAAGCGCCGAAGTGTATTTTTAAAATCGTGCTAGTGATTTATTCCACCGGGATAGATTTCAGCCACTTCGTATAGCTTAACCGTGATTGTGGAAAAAGATATAGTCATTGGATCTGAACATGGCCTCATGGTGAACTGTGAGCACGGAACGACGCTGAGAAATAAATCAATTACAAGGAACTGTGTTTTCATTCGTCAACCTATCTCACGCATACCCTGCAGATAGCGTAGTCTCAGTTCCACTGACTAGCCAGGGTAAAGGAATATATAGCTCAGAAGGCTAATCTACTAGACGACCAGACCATCGGGATCCAGGCTGCTGAGAAACCATCAACAAGCGACAACTCGGCGACAGCTAATGAAAATAAGTCCCATATTTTTTTTTTAAACTGAATTGTACTATGTCGCACTTCCTCAATCTCCAAAGTATGAGAGCAGGAGCTAAGGAAACGCAGAGATACTAGAACCTCGTGATACAAACTGATAGTGATAAAGGTTCTCCAGCACATCCAAAATGGTTGTCTTCATGATGTTGGAAGAAAGACGGAGGGGATGAACATCGAAATACATATTAGCAAGCACTTACATTCCGCCATGGGCACTAATTTAACCTTCGGGTAAAACTAGCTTAGGTGATGAGAACCTGCTATAGCAAAACATTTTAGCAATCTTTTGAAAATCCTAGAACACTTTTCAAGTTTGTTTTTCAAGTGAACTACCTTTTAGTTAGTGTTACCTTTGAGATAAGAAAGGAATGATTTCGGCTCGAACCTCTTTTTCAAAGAATGTCCTACGTCGCAAGTTGCCACAAAACTGCACAAATAGTTGAATATGTAACATGCACCTGGAAACTATAGCAGATATTTTATATTTACAAATGCGAATAGCGATCATTTATGAAAGGGAAATCTGGATATGTGGTGACTTTGCAACATGAAAGGAATTGGAAGCATTGTATTTCCCTGCAGGCCAGAGACGCAAAGCTGGGTTGTCAAAATCCAGCGAATAATTATGGCATTCTTTTCCATTTGGCCGTTATTGGCATGATAACACATATTTATATAGCGAATGAATGACATGAGTGGTGTAAGCCAGGTCACGTTTTTTGCGAGCTTTGTTTTGGTGTAGTGAAGTCATTAAGGTTCGCACTTGTTTCCGGAAGTTCAGCAGTTCAAACATCGCAATAACAATCCTCCTTGACGGGGTTACTTTTATTTTTTCACTGTTCTTAACTGGCATATGCCAGTAACCATTCCTTCCCAAACATCAATTAACTTCAGCTATCGCTTTTGTTACAGTCTGTAATATCGAATGCAATGCAGCCATTAAACACGCTTAAAAATATTCCGGTCTCAATACTGACGCCAAAGTCCCGATAAAAATAGCAGGGCTAGGTAAACACCCAAAACCTTTCCTCCAGAAATCAGCCGGCTAAGAGCATTTGATTGAAGCATCTCTATCTCGTTCTTTCTCCTCTGCCATATGTTTACAACAGGATTTTTCTAGTTTGAGATAAGAGCATACACACCCCAACATCGTTTGCACTCTCTCTTAATAAGAAATATTCACATGCAAGAGAAATACTCTGCTAATTATACAGAGTTCGAAAAATATTAATACACTGATTGACGATTTTCAGCTATGTTCCGAATATTTTGACCTCTAAAGTATCGATGTCCAACGGGCCAATAGATACCCTGCCCTTTGCACTGTCCTGACTCCTTGGGTCGGCCACCCTGTGTCTTCTCGCCTTATCCTTCCATCTAGGTATGCCCCACTTGGAGGCATTGGCACAACAGAACCAGTATGGCTGAGGTACCGAATTCCCTACGGAGGATTCTATAGGTACTACCCTATCCTAACAGAACTGCATTGTAATCATTTAAATGTAAATATTACTAATACTAATAAGAATATTACAATAAACAACATTTGTTCCTAAGCAGTACATATTTTATAAATTAATATCGTAACTTGGATCTAATATGTATAGGTCAATTTTTAGTTGATCATCGCTCATACATAAATATGGAACATTGCATATGCTTTCCATAGTTCAGGAGGTATCAAGATACACACGCATGTAAATTTCTTGAATATTTGTTGCATTAATTAAAACATGACAGCAACGTTTTTAGAGAATTAAATGTGTTGACTTTTTTTTAAACATATTAAGGGTAGTTTAAGGTGGGAGGGCGTTATTAAAAACCGTCGTGTTGCATCTTTGGAAGATACTGTGATTTTGTGGGTTTGTAGAATTAAAATTCCAAGTTGCAGAAATACAAATAGTTCTTTATTTCCACCGAAGTACAGTTAGTACACTCACAAATCGCGTACCACAGACAATTATGTAACACTCACAATTACGTAACACTCATAAATTACGTAACTCTCACAGTTACAATCCACACTCGCTACTCAGCGCCTTGCAGTACAAATCTCTCTCTCTCGATCCGACTAAGAACTCCTGGGCCGTCCAAATGCGTCGCTTATATACGCAGATCGCTGCATCTCGAAGCTTCGGGGCTCGGAATAATGATTGTTCCAGACGTCATGGGGGAGGGGAAAGAGACGGTACAGTGGTTCGTGATACTTTTCTAACCATCCCATCAGTGAGCGCCACACAGACATATGGGTAGGCGTGCTCTAAATGCTTCCCGTCCCCCACCCAGCTGCCAGTTGGTCGTACCTTCCGATAATTGGGTGACAATACTCATTTTAATGGCCAAGTGTAATAGCCGTCTGACCTTTTGCTTTTTGTTATGCTGTTCACAGACGCACGCGCGCGCACACACCTTTTCCTAAAACTGTTTTTAGGATTCGGGGAGTCCCAAAACATGTATTTTTGATGAAATCTCTGTATCTAATTTTTGGGTGTATTGCAGTACTTTCTGTACTACAACCGTAACTACGTAGTAATCCAAGTTAAAGGATAGCCAGGGCGAATGTAGTACGTAATGACTTTAAAAAGTAACGAGCGTCTAAATCTACGATGTCACATCGTAAACTTGAATTAAAGGAATTATATTATTATTAATGCCATAAGCTCAACCAGCTAGGGTTGTTGGCTAAACTTGTTTCTCTCAAACACCAGCAGCATATATTTCCACTGTTATTCTTTCGCCTAGATACATGATCACCGAGTTGTGTACCTTTCTTTAGTAAAGAAGCCCTAAAATGTAATGTCCCCATTGGATTTTCTTAAATCCCACAGGAATCCCTATTCATGACATTATTTTCATTAACCACTGCTTCGTGATTTGCTTTCACAATATACTCACAATAGACACCAGAAGCGTAAGTGATCACAATTTCACTATACGCCGGTGTTTATTGGAATCCGTTCGAGTCCTACATTATTTGCAAAGAGAGTTGTAAACCTTTTTCAATACAACGCTTCTCATTGCAGTTTCCCCACAGAATTACTCATCTGTCCATCAAACAATCCATGTGAGCTAAATTCTACGCTTTCTTCAAAAGGAGTACAGCAACCTAAGTTGTGTATTTCACTCACATTATCGTCCACTATTGTTTGCTCTTATACTAACAGAGTCAACCGCCCGTACCAATCAGTTTCATGCAACCTGCAATTTATACACTAATGTGAAAACATCGAGCCCCACTGTACCTAAGGAAATTCTCTAACATAATATATTTGGCTTTACATTCAGCGAGATAACTAATATGGCTGCTTTTATAATATACCTTTTAATGTATTTGGAACACATAGCTGAGGCTAAAGAAGTCTTTTCGCAATTTCTGTTTTTAAATTGCAATTATGTTTTCAAATATTTTATATTTTATTATATCTTCTTAATAACAGTTAAGAAAATAGTTAAATGCGACATAATTATGTAAATTTCAAGTTGCTGGTGCGGCAAACCCGCATACCAGTGTTAAATTGATTGGGTTCTAATTGGAGCTATTAGTTCCCTTATCCTCAGGTAAATGGTTGTAGGAAATGGATTTTGGTGGTTGTTGGCTACTCAGTCGTATTAATAACACTTTGTTTGTTGCACAATTATTTAGTTTAATTCCAACTAAGTTTGCTTATCGACTTGGATCGGTGACCACCTTTTAGTAAAATTCCTAACATAAATTCAGTTTTACTTGAAACACTAGATTACTTGTTTTAAGCTACTTCCACGCGGTTTCTATTTCTTCTTTATACGGCGACTACTTTGCTCTAATAAACTTCTAATGCTGCTTCCACTTACGCTGGTTGCGCTATTTTTAACTTCCCTACATTTCAGACTTATAAATCTTCGCTTCTCTTCTTAACGCGCATAAACACGTCCTTCCTGTCGTAGTATCACCTTTTAAGTAAATTGTTCTTACTTCGCGATTCTGTTCGAACCTTATTCCCACCACCTCTCTAACTTTATCACATGGCCAAACTAGTTCACCCTTCCCAAATGTTACATTATTATTGGTTTCTCATTTATTTCGAATCTTCGCGTTGATTTGTAAAACTCATCTAACTCATTGACGTTCAGGAACGCCTACCCTGAGTTGTTTGTAACGGTATACATCGTTATCAAATCAGCGAAGTAAATCTCTTTAGCGTTCATGCTCAACTGCATTTTGAAAGCCCTTTGTCCCAACACATTCCTGGCTGGACTTATACTATAGTTCTCAGACATTGAACTTTTACTGGCACAAAGAAGATAACGGTCCTTTAAATCCACTGCTATTTTAATCATTACTCTATCCATTCTAATTCCATATTATTATAACAAGATTTTATATCAGTTTAGGAAAGCATTTTTATTCATTTATCTTCTTTTTTTAATTATCTGATTTCCTTTAATTCGCCGCCTCCTAATCGCTGCCTCATACTGCAGTTACACTGGAATAAAGGATATTCACATTTGATCTACGACAGTAATTACAATATGTATCACATAAATTTAGTATGAAAGTTGTAATACTAGAGTTCCTTACTGTAGTGCAAAACATATATTTTGTAATAAATATCACCTTCTGTTGGTATGTTATGGTTGGTTTGAAAGGAACCTTTTGTAATAAAGTTCTATGTATTTGGAATCCTGGTGACTATAGGCATGTTCGACCACAACTCTCTTAATGAAGAAAGTGCTGGAACTGATACCCTTGTTGGTCAAAGCACTTTGAGCACGCTGCTGCATGGAAATTCTGACTCAAGTGTCAGGGAGGGTGCAGAGGATCTAGCAGGCTATTTACAAAAATATTTTTGAGAAAATACATACACTGGCCAATGATTGTCGTGGAATAATTTTCTGGAAAACTACCTTGCAACTCTGGAAGCTGCTAATTAAAGTATATAATTTGTTTCTAATCCAACTCTTCGTATAATTTCGCTACATCGCACATCCTTTTTATTCAGTGGAACTCGAAACTATTTATATTTTAAAATTATTTTTAATCGGAATATAATATTTCCTCCATTTAAGGAGAGTAGTACATATATAGTTCGCTGATGCATTATGTTGGTTTTAACTAATGAAAGAATTCTTCAAAGTAAGTAGAACTATTTTGTTCGAACAATGAAGACGATGTACGGGAAAATAAATTAGATTGCCGCAATGTCGGTGGTGAAGGTGACAAAATCACGTACGGACATTCTCTGTGTTGGCCACGAGCGAGATTGCATTCCCTTGGTGTCAGTATTTTGTTTAACACCTGTGTATTCTTTCTGAATACAAATTTAATTTTACTATTTGGAGATCCACTATTCCCTATGACAGAACAAGTGTCCTTAGTTAGCATGGGCTTCTGCATTATTGCCATATGACTTTTTAACGCGACTTTATTAACTGTGCGCGATAGCAACCGGACTTCTGGTAGCTTATCTGCCCCCAACTCTGGGCTCATATACGTTGAAAATTAAAGCACAAATACAACGCAAACACATATGCTAGCGGCCGCACTAATCAATTCCATTGTTCACAGCGTTCTATACACACATGGACAGAATTAAATGCAAACATTGAGGTCGTACACTTAAAAAACATTTATTTCTGCATTTCAAAATAAAGAAATTACGTTGGTTTCATTTTCCGCAGTGACTGGCAGTAGCGTGAAGCATTTCAATGGTAGCAAGCCTTTTACGCTGATATCCTGACTATTCTTGTTAACAGATCTGCTGTTATATAACATAAGTTTCATACTGCAAAACAGTAACGAAAGCAATTTTAGGTACTAAAAAGTTAAGGTTATTTATTTTTATTGACAATATATTTACAAAAAAACAAACTTAACAATTAGTACTAAAAAATTCATATTTTTTCCACACTAGGGCACGTTTTTAATACGCGTTTAAGAAAATAGTATGTGTTTAAAATGGGAAGAGTTCTGGAGTCCAGCTAATCACATGCCGTATCACACTCAGCGTTGCCAGCTTGTTACCCCACTCCTTTTACATTTACCTCTCTCTCGCACACCCATACAGCACGTCTACTTGGCGCAGACGTAAGCGTAAGAAAATTATATTTTACAAACTTTTGCAATTATGCAGTTGCCAAAATCAAAATTGGAGAAAGCATTTTCGCAAATTATGTATATTTTAAAATACTATAACTATAATTATGGTTTATGAATTACCTTTTTTTCTAATCAAATGGAACTGCCAGTGGCTCACCCATATCACTGTCAATGTCACTTCCGTTAAGAGAAAATTCGTCATTGACATTGTCTTCATCGTCTGAGTCTTGCAAATTTATGATTATAGTTTACAAGATATCGTCACGTGCCATTTCTTTCTTAAAGTCGTTTTCTTGAAGGTTTTCAATGCCTCACGCAGTTTTCCCAGTCCTGCTGTGTTACCTTGTCAATTTCTTCCTAAAAAAATCGTTTAACGTCCGTCAGTTTAAAAGTACTATTTCCGTTTGCAACCCCCATTTTTATTTGAGCCCACACCAACTCAATTGGATTATATTGGCAGTGGTAAGTTGGGAGGCGTATTTCCTCGTGTCCCATTTCAATTGCAAGTTGATCCAGCTGATACACTTTTTCCGTGTTTTTAAATGGAAGTACTCTTTGTAATAACTCATTTTTAGTTTCTATTTCCGAAAAATTTTTGAAGAACGTTTACACCTTAAAATAGTACTTCGAGCCTAACTTCGCAATACCAGCCTTTTTGACTCGCCACTAAATTCACCACAAGAAGCCATTGCACTATTTAACTCTTACCCTACTGTTGTGTAAAGAACAACTGAATGATATTGATCTGAACTCTCCAGAGTAAATGAACACTTCTATTTTAGCATTGATTCATAAACATAAGCATACAGCATTCCACAGGCTAACAGGAAAAGAACTGTTTGTTCTTTCTCGAATTTAACACCTTGACTAATTCATAGTATTTCTTTTATCACGTCAAGACAGTAGTTTAAATTTCAGTTCTGAGTAATGAAAAGTAGATGTACATACACAACAACCACTTTGAACTCTCTAGAGTAAATAGATTACGAATCATTCATAAACGAAGATATAATGTGACCAGATACGTTCTGCCAGGGCAGCAGGAAACTTATTGTTTCCTCTCGCTCGAATTGGATTATTCACAGTAATTCTTTTATCCCGTCATGTCAAACATTTACGCTTCAGTTCTGAGTAATTACAAATATACGTACACGCATACATGCGAAATTCATACAGTGCTTGCGTCGCGATTTACTGTTATAATACAGGTAAAAGTGGTTTATTTATTTGTATTAGAAACACTATTTGAGCTAAAAATATGGGATTTTCATTGTTATGTTAGATACATTACTCTCTACCTTCCACATGGATCAGTTTCGGCAAAATATGAATTTTTGTCTTAGCGCGAATAGTATTTCATACAGATTGATTAGGTTGGCGCTCCTCACACATCACTTACCGGGAATGTAATACGACAACACCGCAGGACTCCGATTGGTTGCTCACCTAGTAGCGCTCAAGGACAAACGCCTTCCCATTTGAAATACCTAATAATTAATAATGAGCTAATGTAACATATCATTAATGCATTCATTTGTTGAAACATCTTCTGAATTAAAACGCCCAAGTGTTTTCTAAATTATCCATTAAAAGTCTTTGCTACTGTCACGGAACATTGCCCGGTATTGGGAGAACGGTCTTTCTACGTTACTTCGGCTCCATATTTCATTGCACGTCACTAGCATTTATGCTCTCAATTTCCACCTGAGCTCAGCAACTTTTCGATATCTCATCTGTCTTCTTAGCACTTCCTACAAGACACTTATCATCATCTTCCTCACATCCTTGAATATTAGGCTTTCTCGTATAATTTCTCACCATACTTAACCACCTAAAAACGATAGACAGAAAAGAAATAACATAGTGACAGTTATGTGCAGAGGTGATCTAGCACACCTTCTACTAGCTCTGCAAACTAGTACCCGGGACTTATGAGACAACCCTCTACCCCCACCGGGCAGCCGCAGCCTGGCCGGTGGTACCCAATTCCCCGTGGGTGTCCGGAACACACTGCCCCCTCGAGTCCAACCCAATCCCTACAACTCCCATTCAGGGAGGGGCTCGAATGTTCGGCCCGAGGTTCCTCTGGTAACGTAAGAGGTACCACGAGTGGTAAGGGGCCCCCCCCACACACACACACACACTTCAGCTGTCTCTTAGGGCACGTTTTACTCTTATAAATTAATTTGCTGTTGCATATAGCAGCTCCTGTGTGCTCAAGTCACTGGTTTATTTCTTTGCAAATATATGGTAGTTTGTTCTCTCCATTTTTAAATATATTTTTCTGTCAATGGCATTATCTGTTATGAATAACCCGTTTTCATAGTAATGATTCAAAATAGACATACCAACACTTAGAATGATAGAAACAGCTCTCAAGCTATTTTCTAAATCTAAAGTAATGTTAATAAGTTGGTTAATTAGTTTTAAAATTTTCTGGCATATTTTAATCGTAAGATCGCATAACTGGAAAGTAAATCTGTATTGCTAATTAAATAAACTTATTGGACAAAAGCAGATCAGTGAAACTATAAGACATTCAGTTACATGAAATATCAGTCTGATACATCCAATAGTTTGAGAAAATGGGTAATGGATTTAGTAGATTTTGGCAGACAGAGCTCTTAATCACAACTTAAGTACGCCAGGCTCAGATATTCAATAAAATCCACTGCACTCAGTGTTCTTAAATGGATTTTTTTTTGTAAAAGAAATAACTAACGCCAGTGGAGACAGCTTATTATGGACTTATATTTCAAACGGTTGCTCTGGATAATGCTTTGCTCTTTCGTTTGTCACACCGGAAACTACAATTTTGATTTCACATCGGATATTAATTTTAATCTAGCTTATTATACATGATATGGATTAAACGTATTTTAATTATAAGAAAGTCTATTGAAGGGCATAAATTCGTTTCGTATTTTGTTTATCGTCACTAGTTTAGACTTCTTTAGCCATATCAGGTACACACTGAGGCCGAAAATGCCAAATTTGTCTCAATACTCTTTAAAAAATATCTTTAGAAATTAAAAGAATACAAACGCTATCGTTTTAAGCAAATGAGATCTTGAATAATGCCATATACCTATATTTACCAAGTACCTTATCACACAAGTAACGGTAAATGCAACTCATTTAGGTCAGCTGAAAAAGCAAACTACATATTGATGTATGTAATCATTCGACATTAAAACGGTTATGCTGGTTTTTGTTAAAAATGACGAGAAAACAAGTGAAGGGTCGTTTATCGACCTCTCTGGGCAGGCTCCTGCAGTGGATCAGGTCTTCGAGCCAGAGAATGACTGACTTCTCTACATCATAATAGCCCATATGGCTGCGGTGTGCAGCTTCATATAGCTTTTTCACTTGATCTATTCCTCCTGGGTAGTGATAACCACAATACATCTTTGTAGGCAGCGCTGCGTGAGGTGTCCCCTCCATTGTATTATTTCTTATTCTATTATTTCTTTCTACTGTATTATTTCTTAAGGGCACTGAGAGGTTATTTTTACCCAGACAGGGCTAGTTTTTAACAATATTGAAATATAAATATACAAAAAGCTAAACATTGCAAGGAATTGAAATTTGGTATGATTATAGTATAAGGATGTGTGCATTTAACGACTATATAATATTTACATTAAGTTCTTACAGTTCCTTGCAAAAGGTGCATAAGGCACTCTGTATATTACACCTATACTTCAGGTCTAGGTTCCTTGTAAGAATTTAAAGCTATAGGCACCAATCTTTCTACTAAATAACGTAAGACACAGTTATAATATAAACTAAATAAAAAGCATACACAGTTTATACTAAGCGCATGAAAAAATATTTAGTTGTGTTAAAAATAAAATAATATTTTAAGGACTGAATTTTATTTTCCCTCCACTTTATAAATCACATGAATATAAAAGTTAGATTAATGTGTTCAAGGAACATTACCAAATAAGCACTAAAAATTTTGTGTCAATATCTTTTATAGTTCTTGAGAAACATGCACCTAAAGTATGAAAAATCAAGGTTTTGGGAAAACACGATCAAAGATTAAGCACCATTCTTTTTAAATTATATATACTCTCAGAACATACCTGCTCCATATTCCTTCTCACTGAGGTTTTCCTCATCTTTTCTTTTCCGTTTCTTACTTCTAGCTCTACTTTCAAACAACGGAGCTGTTCTTTTTGCCTCTGAGAGTCGACGCAATTCTTTTTTTTATACATGCTGCCCTCATATTTTCACCAACCTTTATACCCATCTTTGTCATTACTTTATGCCTACCACTGCATCCATCATTATAACAAATAACACTATCATATACAATAATTTTTAAAGTTTTGGCCCAACATGCACAGCTTTTGGAATTCTTTCCCATATTATATGATAAAAACTTTCATTTGGGTTTTGGGTGCAAAACCACGGCTAAAGCCGGAAGTTGACCATAGAGAAATAAACGAGTGAAGCAGCAGGAAGCAGAAAGACCAAAGCGTAAATCAAAAGCTACTAAATGTTTCTAAGTGGGTTAGTTCAGAAATTTCAAGCTTTGGAAGTATGCTAAGTGAAATGTGTATGAAGAAGATCAGAACGTGGGCGTGTCACTGCGCCGCCATCTTTAAATTGATAGATTAAAGGGCTTTAATACCAGCTGACACCCTATGTTATATATCATTTAAAAGCTGAATAATTATAAAACTTTTAACACTAAAAACAAATTCGATATTTTGAAGCCCATCGACCTCCCAGTGCCCTTAACACTATAACGTTGTTTTAATTCAGAACCACTAAAACATTGTCAATATTTTAATTTTATTTTAAATTTATTGAGAAAAGAATTCATGGGGAGGTATTAAAAATGGTAGTAGAAATAGAAAGGGAACGAGATTAAAAAGAATAACTGAAGGTAAATTAGTGATTGAAGAGTTGGAAGCAAAGGAAAATTAATATTGTTAATGTGTTTAACGATGCTAATATTAGTTTAAATTTTTAAGAAATGTTGTTTGAATGTTAAATCATTTAAAAATTATTTAAAGAAAAGACAATGAAGATTACCAAACATGGTCATGAAAAGTGTGCAATTAAAGACGACGTAAATCAATTAGAAAATATTGAATTGCCATAGCAACGGACAATTCAGTAATTTCAAACCAGCCAGAGTTAAATTCATTCTACGTTGAGGCTCCAGAGAGTAAATGAGCAAATTGTGATTCTACGTTTAGACTTCGGGGTGTAAAACAACGTAATTGTAAAGGGAATAGCGGCGCTTCTGAAATCTTGTATTAATTGTATGTTACGACGTATTTATATTAAGTTCTGAAGGAATTAAAACTGGAATATTTGAAAAGAAGTTAAACAATTATTCAATTTATTTAGTAAATTACTTTCATTCTACCCCGATCCGCTGCTATGCCCGAGGATAGAGGTTTTCAGGCGACGACTGTAGCAGCCGAGGGTAACCAGAGGACATCGTGACCTGGAACGTCGAAACCAGCCCCTAGGTCAAGATGCTGCAGCTTCCCAACTCTGAGATACTGTCGCAAGATGACTATTAAATACCAAAACACAGGGCACAAAAAGTTGTGAGCCCAAAGTGATGTATTGTTACATGTATTTTACTATCTTGTGAATCTGTGGCAAAAGGTAAAATGACCATGAGGGTGATAAGATCATGCTACAGTAAACTGCCAGATATAAATGTCAAATGGCTGGAGAGGATTTATACAGCAGTAGTAGAAAATAGAATGTTACATAGATCAGAGATATGGGGAGTATATGAGGCTTGGAGAGACATTGGTAGAGTGCAAAGATCCTTTTGTAAATATATATTGGGATTACCGATAGCTTCACCTAACGGGGCAGCACAATTGGAAATGGGCAGACATTCTACTAAAATTAAAATCTTGTCAAGGGCAATGAAATATTTATACAGAATCACTAACTTGGAAGATGGCAATATTATTAAAGAATGTTTTCATATTCAAAAGAGAAGTAGCTGGGGTGGGTCTTGGGCACATAAAGTGAACGACGTGTTGAAGCAGATAGGTATGGGTCATTCTTGGATAAATGCAGAGTATGGGTATAGAGGCTTCTGGAAAGAAGTTAAGCTAAGATTAGAAGATATTGACAGACAAGACATTTTCGCCAATACAAGTGACAAAAGCACACTAAGATTATATAGGGAAATAAAAACAACCTGGGAGAGGAAAGAATATATAGATATATGTAGTAAGTTAGGGAGAGAACAGGAGTGAGAAACTTAAAAGGTATAGGTCAAGAGAGGGAGCTAGATAAATGTCCATTGTGTGGAGAAGAAAATGCAGATTTTCATTGTATATTAAATTGTAGTCAAAGATATGCAGAGAGCAGGCTTGGCTACGTAAATGGGACAATTTGGGGGGGGGGTGAAGTGATTAGAAAAATTTTGTCAGTAAAATGGGAAAAGAACAGGAGAAATATAGGGAATTATTTAGCGAAAGTTAAAGAGAGATGGCTAAGAACAATTAAGAAAAATGTAGAGTAGGATAGGTGAAATGGCAAAATGTGTAATAAGGCGTAGAGGGCCTCCAATACACAAAAACCTAGGGTTAGGTGTATGGGGACCCAATTATTATTCAATGGCAAGCAACATGCTAGGAATTTCAGGATTTAGGAATACATGGATTTTTTCAGTATGGATTTTATAACTGTAATCTTGATTTTGTATTTCCATTTGATGATGTAACAGAACAGATGAGAAATAAATTACTAAATTACTAATCTTGTGAATCTTGTTGTAAAAGGAATTTTGCAATTACAATTTTGATTAACTGTATCGAAATAAACTGTATAGAAAGCGATATGCAAGAGTTTGCTTACCTATTGTTGGCCATTACAACATTTGTTTTGGTGCTTTTTACAGCCGCTGAAACGCCTTTGAATGAAGATTCCATTTTCTGAGTTTCTGTTTCCTCTTTTCTTTTTCTTTATTATTGTTTCTGTGTACCGCTTTGCTTTCATAAGATGACATCGTGAATCTGTGTTTGTTTTGCTTTTCTTCCGACGTTCAAATAAATAGAAGCATTAAAACTGAGCAAATAGAAGGCGAGAAGGGAGGATGTTTATAAATGCGGAACAGTAGGGGATTTTATTCAGGCCATGAACGACAGCAGATGATTTTAGTTTCATTTTCTTTCCCAACTTGTATGCTCATATATTTTTGAACAAGTTGAAAGCTTTCGTCTCTGCGAGCACGTAACAACACGAAAGCAACAAAGAAATGGGAATTTATAAACGCAGCTCTTTTGCCTTTTTCTTTTCAGTCGCTGAAAATGCTTTGATTCTTAGGAATGCTTATTACTTCTAAAGCAGACTATATATTCTAGTTGGTAAGGAATGGTAACAAATTTGAACGTAATGAATCGGTCTTTTCTTTTAACTACTGAGGTGCTTGTTTCTTCAAGTTATACACTTGGAAAATATGTTCTGTGCACATAAGAGTTGGCTAATATTGATGCACACTACACATTAATACCCTGGCTCCATATGTAAAACAGATTAAATTTCTTTGCTTATTCCAGGCATTTTATCCTTTTACTTCTTATTCTAAATATATCTCATTTTATTTTAATTGTTTTCCTTGAATTCTTTTTTTAAACCCAATAGCTTTTCTACAGTACTCCTCTTTTTATGGTTATAAAATCTTTTGTTTCCAAACATTTAGCCAACAAACGCAGCAGAGTTCTGCTTCTGTTTCCATTCACCGGACTTAAACCTTTTATTGCTTAACCCTTATTGTTTCGATCGTACCCATGCAAGCCGTTTCCTTTTTATTTTGTTGCAAATAGCAATACAGTTAATTCTCATTCTACTCCCTTCTGACACTACCAAATGTAGGGTTCTGTCGGAGCACTGAGCTATTTGGTAAAAATTATCTCAACAGAGTTAAGACATATGTAGCTCAAAGCTGCAAGAAAAAGGATTGAAAGTACACAAATTTATATCATAAATGGCGATTAACGGGATTAAACAACGGATACTAAGAGAAGCCATAAAATTATATTTGTATTTACATATGAAGCAAAATGTAAGTACCGAAAGACAGTTATTTAAGAAAAAAAACTTGAGAAAACCAATTTTAATAGTAATGGCTTTAGATATATTTATTTTTAAAAACTATTCTAATAACCAAGATAGTTTTATTTTCAAAATATTTTACACAATGTTAAAAGGCTTTTTAATTTCTATGTATTCTGAATCCATGTGATCAATTCACTGGTGGACAGATGATTTGCTGATACACCATTCTCCCTTATCAATATCATCTGTTCTTAGTTTCACTATATTCCGCACCCCTTTCCTATTGATTGCACCTTCATATATACTTCCATTTTGGACTAGCCAAAACCCTCCCATTTTGCTTTTACTTGTGCCTTTAAACGGACTTCGACACTATCTCTTTCTTCCAATGATTCAGTCCTTTAGTACTTCTATGTACACCTTACTACCAACTCGTCCTAGACCTGTTTTAGGTAAGCCTAAGTTTGCAAAATCTTGTATAAATCGTTCCATTCTGTTTCTGTAACTCTCATTTTCTTGATTTTTTATTCCACTATACTGTCAGAGCAAAAGCAAACGGACAATTGAATAGACTCTACCCCATGATTAACTTGAATAGCCAATTGAAACTTTACATGGGTCTTACACTCTATAAAAGATTAATTAGACCAATTATTACATACGCAGCCCCCGTCTAGGGATACGCTGCCAAAACACACATAAACAGACTTCAGATACTACAAAACAGAATTCTTAGAATAATTGCGAAGCTGTCCCCGGTTGCTCCGGCGTTTTAGCTACATGAAGAATTAAAAATACTCACAATCGAACAATTTATTAAATTACTATGCTTCAACCTTTACGACAACAAGGGTAAAAACCCAAACCCACTCATACGAGATCTTGGCACATACAACACACAACACGGCACACATAGAAGATCACTGTCACTTTTCGACAGAATACTTGACCTGTGGGAACCAGAGATTGATATACAAGACTTCCTAAACACGTTAGTACCACCTTAAAATCGAGTCATGGCTAGGGGTCTCTATCGACCTGACAAATGGCCCATGAAGTCCCTGCTGTCTAGCGGGGCGGTCCTGGGGTAGGGTCCCCCAAAACGTACAAATTAAACAAGCAAATGTTACACGGCCAATGAGCTTACTGGCACTATTTATAGAAAGTAGAATAGGGATTGTTCTACAATCCTAAGTATTATAGGACTGACAGCTTGCAATGCAAGCGTAGACATAACATTTACTATTTAATACACTACTTACTAAATATGACGTAGGGCTCGGAGCTGTATGGTCCTGAACAACATAAGTACAAGTACTAATGACTTCGTCCTTTGTTTCAGGACAGCGATGGAACTTAGTATTTCTTAGGACCCAGTCTCCGGCTGGAGGCAGCGAATTTCCTGACATCCCCACACCTGAAATTCCAAGGGCACGAGCAGGGCCTTGGTCATGCTCATGTCCTGGCACCTTATTCTCACCTGTCCAGGCTACCGCCTGGCCATTATATCCTCACCCTGAATACGCAGGTGCAATAGCGGCACTGCTGCACATCATCTCCCGAATACTCATCGGTGGAAGTTTTTTAGTGGGTAGGGCTGGCGGTTCGAACCCCCAGAGGAGTCCCACACTCCAATTCCAGGGTTAGTGCGTAGCGGCATTTTTCCTCCACTCGAAAAAAAAAAAAAAAAATTAAATACCACTGCCTGGTAGAACAACGTATATGTTTCAGATACCTTTATTTCCAAATCTTGAGGAATGCCAGTTTATAAATACCTAGGTAGACAGTTCTAGAGTGAGTAATTTTGCATTAGTCTGTGTATTGTATTCGAAATACTGAATTACCGGATATTTACTCCGAATGATCTTAGGTCCTAATCGTTCAGTATAAGCCAGGTAATACTATACTAATGAACTTTGTCAATGCAACTTCATAGCTTAATAACAACGATATGTAGATTATTTAAACCTTACACTCCATTTTTGTTAAAGAAATAAAGATGTCATTATTACGTATTCTCTAAATGAGACTTAAGGTTACACCTTATATACCACGGTTAACAAAAATTGGTGTAGTTTTTTTTTTTCTTTTTGCTGCACATGTGCACCTAACCTTACAAACTAATATGTTTAAAATATTTCTTGCTTTGTGTCAGAGTACCTAAATCAAACACCTTAATTCAGACAATTGGGCTTAAATGTTCTTACATGTATAGGCAATCAGAGTTCTTTGCGAACACTGCGCAGCAGATATGGGAGGATATTTTTGTGACCAATTTCTGCCCGGAGATTCATCGGAGCAAAGGCTATTAGGAGGCTGCTCTGGCAACGTAATCCGATTTAGTATCCTAGCAACCACACACACAATGTGGGCGCGTAGTACACTTCACCACAGGTCAATGCATCTTGACGATTATCTTACTCGAAACGCCTACTACAGATGTAAAATATAAAACATTAAATATAATATTTAAGCATAACAAGTAACCCTACACACAGCGCTTCATTTCAGGTACTTTCGCAAACTTTATATCATAGACTCCGACATCCAACAAACATTTTAGGAAAGAATAAAAAAGCATCTATTTCAGCAAACTTTCCCTGTCAATTATTCTGAATTTCTATCGATTTTAAATAAATCATATAACTGAATATGCACTGAATATTTGGTAACATTCTGTTAACTTGTTCGTTGGTCACTTGAATGATACCAAAGTAACCGACATCATGTCAATAAGATATAAGGTAACAGTAATATAAAAATAAGATAAATAAGAATGCAATTTACATTTTACAGACCTCCTAAAGGAGTAAGGCTTTACCGTTTCTTGTCCCGCAGGTGGCTTTATAAATTTATGGGATTTCAGATTACCCTTCAATAGTAGCGCCTGCGTAGGTATCTCTTTTAACGGATGCCCAGAAAAATTACACTTCCGCGCGCAATCTGATAGACCTAAAATGCTTTAAAACGTATCAATATGAATTAATAAATTTAAAATAAAAGGTCCAAGCATGTCCTTCAATCGTAATAATTAAAAGTAAATTTAACCCATTAAGGCTTAATGACTTCTTCTACTTCACGGCTTTGGACTTTTCAATGTGTTCCGGCTCCAATTTGGTCTGCGCTTCTTCGGTCTTCCCTGGTTTCTTGCACCTTTGGGCTTAGAGTTTACGGCTATTTTAGGTATTCTGTTATTATTCATTCTTTGAAAATGTTTTCCTCGTTGATTTCTGTTGTTATCAGTAATATTATTTATTTCTTCTACTTTTAATTCGTTCCTGGTACCTTGACTGCATTTATTGCCTCTTTAGTGCACCCCAGGAAATATTCAGCTGTAACCTCTAGTTTTGTTTTTGAAGTAACAAAATTGGCATTCGAAATCTTGTATGATTGCAACTGTGTAAAGTCTGTTTAGTTAACGCATGTGCACGTCGGCCGACTCCTTTGACGAACAACACTGGCCCTCCTTCTCCCAGTCCTTTCTTCAAGGTTGCCACCTTTCTCGATACGTCATGGGTATCGTAAGAGGTTTCGTCTAAATAAATTATCTTATGTCCATTACTGCGAAACTTCCTTAGTTTTGACAAATATATATCGCCAAGCTACAATTCTTCTGGATTCCATCATAACCCTTATTTTATTCAAAGTACGGTATTTGAAACTCGGCTCTTTTAGGAGACCGCGGAAAGTGCAGTGCCCATAAGGAAAATCACAAACTTCTTGCAAATGTGCAATCAATTCGTCTAAGGTGGGCGCTCTCCCTTTTGCATAGAATCTATAAATTTCTCGACGAATTAAATCGCATGTAAAATTATCTACTTTAGAGAAACGTTTCCTTTTGTTTTCACACTTGATTGCCGTCTTTCGTCACAATATTTCTTACTGTATTTCTGTGAATACCCAGAATTTATCATCAGGTTCATTGCATGACCCCTTACCAAGATTATTTGTCAGCACATGTTTATGTGTGTTCAAAACAAGAGCTTGAATTTGCTTAGAAACAGTTCCCCTTATAACTTTGATTTTTGAGGCTTTTCCAGTAACATAACTTTCCAATTTATTCACACTATTGTCATCACTTTCATTATTTTCACTTGACTGAAAGTTATCTACTACTTCATTTACATTTACCACTGTATTTCCCTCCCACGGTCTCCACATCGTGAAACAACGAATTTCTGCACGTAATGAAACAGATCAACTGGAAGTTGGAACTATGGCAACTAAAACTCCACGTGGAGTAAACATGCGCCTGTCATTTCGAGAAAATCAGGGTTGCTATTGGTCCTCAATGATAGTGTTCCATTTCTGAAGTGTGGAGATAGATTTATGACGGTCATTAGTGGGCGGAACGGTGAGTTTCCTTCGAGGGACAAACTGCACTCGCGTTCACTACACAGACTCTACATGCAGCGGTTCGTCTAACAACCGAAAATGCGCAGGAGGCTCCGCTTAACTACTCTTGGCTTTGTACCGAGTTCAACTCAATTTAAAATATCTCATTATATTTTCTACCAATTTTAAGAAATAATTTTTTAGCTCTGCACGGCAACGATTGGCTGGTTGACATGTGAAACGCTAGACAGACGTATAAAGCTATTCTTAAGGAGCGTTTTGCAATACTGCACGCGCCTGAAATTAATGCAGTTAAAACTCGCGGTTGCACAGTAAATTAATTTAATAAAAAGTACGGAATTTGGCTGGAAAAAAATCAATAGAGAGATTGTAACAGCCCATTCGCTGCCGACGCTATGGGCCTACTACAAAGGAGCACAGATGCGTTTGATGACTTGATGATGACACCTTCTGTGCATTAAACCACATTTACGCCAGCCGTGTGAATAGCAATCAAGGTACACATCTCCAAGGGCGAGGCTGCCATTATTATGAAGAAATGCTACAGCGCTAATCACTGCACCATTTGCAATGCAATGATTCACATGCACGTTCACAGCGGGGTGCGGTTCAGCTATTATAGTAGATACAGCAACAACAGCTTCAGCGTGCAGTTTACATTATGCTATGACTCTACTCTGAAGCTTACAGTTTTGTTCCTTCTATTCCGAAATGTTGGCAAGCTAGACAGCTATAATGACCTACGAGGGCTGTTTAATAAAGAATGATCATATTCTTTTTTTACGGACATAATTTGTCGCACTAAAATTCAATTATTATATTCTGTTAGCTTAACGCGAAACAAACACGCCATAGTAGTTTCATTGTTGGTACTTCTGGTTTCCGCCTGTCAGAACCACGCAAGTTCCCACATGTTCAGTATCGCCTACCGCTACAATGGAGGTAACATGCAGTTAAAGTTGACGTTAGAGGAAGATCCGGAGTTTCTTTCAAACGTAATCACTGCTGATGAAACTTGGCTACATCATTTTGATCCTGAGAGAAAACAGCAAAGCTCAGTGTGGAAATCTCCTTCCTCACCAACCCCCAAATAAGCAAAAGTGATTGCTTCTGCTGGTAAAGTTATGGTCATCTCATTCTTTGATATTCATGGAATGGTTTGCTAGCATGTTGCACCTGCACACAAATCAGTAATTGGACAATACTACAGGGATGTCCTGAAAACATTGCAAGTTCAAATCAGGCGCAAAAGACCACATTTCCGTGAAGTAGGCTGGATGCTGCATCACGTTAATGCGGGGCCGCATATTGCCAAGTTGTTGCTCTCTTGCAAAAATCAACATGAAGTGTATCGCTCACGCTCCCTAGAGTCCGGATTTAGCGCCATGTGATTTTTTTCTATTCCTAACTTGAAGAAAGGCCTTCGCATCCATCAGAAGCAGTGGTGAAGGCTGCGGAAGCGATTTTGAAGGATCTCTCAAAAAATGGTTTCCAGCATGTCTTTGAAAACTGGCAGAAACGCTGGGACAAGTGCATCGCATTCAGGGGAGACTAGTTTGAGAAAGACCATCAAAATTATAAAGATGAGTAAAGGTACGTTGTCAAAAAAAAGTGATCATTCTTTATTGAACAGTCCTCGTATATTCCCAACTCTTACCACTTCTTCGCACCTTTCTTTCTCCTCTTCCACCCAGTTAATACAAATTCTTGGATCCTCTAAATCGTTGTGTTTTCTGATGTGCGCACACATTTGTATGTCTTCAACACTTGTCTTATCTGGAACCAGGTGGTCTAGTGCAAAACGCGTCTCCTTTATTGTGTTTCTTAATATGCACAATGTTGCCAATGCCTGTTCCTATGGGAGGCATATATTTCGTAACGAGAAATTCGCAGAAACGGATAGATCCGAAAGCGTATAGCGATGTGGCTAATCTTATCAGATTCACTCTTATCTTGGTCATAGAGCCTATTTTTACCCGATGTTCCTGGCCTTGGAGTCTTGGGAATTAAAACTTCAACCAACATTACTGGATTCATTCTTCTCCAAAGCTCCCAAAAGCAAGCTTAATAGGGGTCATGTTTGCTTACTCTTTCCTGCAGACTGCACGGTCCCATTGCTCTGAGATCTTAAATACAAATAATTCATGGGAATGTTTTAGGCCTATATAATGTCCCACAAACTTCTGGCTTGTGTTAGCTTGGCACCAACCAACCCTAGTTACTTCTCTGGCAATACATTGATCACTCCAGACGTTCTTGATATTCATATTTATGGAAATCTACAGCCTCCAACTTTTAGTGTTCTGTAGAGCAGAACTTGAATTAGAACACTGCCCGGTTCTCTTCAAATTAAACTCACACCAAATACGTTGCTATCGGTATCTGGGAGTATAACTGGCTTCACGTATTAGGAAGCCTTTCAAACGCAACTGAAATCTGCCGTGTATACTTTTTATCTGCAACTGATAAAAAGACCATCTAGTGCTTTAATCACAACGCATGCCAATACCTACGCATCTTTACGTCAGCTTTAGTCTTAACCTTCCTTGTTCGACCATAGCAATAGAATATAGAAACGTATTCAAGGAAAAAAAAAAAAAAAAAAAAAGGATACATTTGCTGACGTTGTCGACGGGAAAGACATACTTGGGTGTTTCAAAACACAGTGTCTTAGTATACGTGAAAACAGAATTCGACAGCCATCACCTTCAGACGTACCAACGTCAACTGGTGGCCATTTCTTTTCATGGTCGCGCTTTATGAGATACTGTGTGACGTGTTCTTCGTAAACTGCCGTCTTTTAAGCCATATCCACCTTCACTTGTTACAGAGAGTATTAATATTATGTATTTCAAATGGGAAGGCGTTTGTCCTTGAGCGCTACTAGGTGAGCAACCAATCGGAGTCCTGCGGTGTTGTCGTATTGCATTCCCACTATGTGGTGTGTGACGAGCGGCAAACTAATTAATCTGTATGAAATACTACTCACGCTAAGACAAAAATTCATATTTTACCGAAAGTGATCCATGTGGAAGGTAGAGAGTAATGTATCAAACATAACCATGAAACCCACATATTTTTAGCTCAAATAGTTTTTCTAATACAAATAAATAAACCACTATTACCTGTATTATAACAAATCGCGACTTATGCACTGTCTGAATATCATTATTGGTTGGCATGTATGCGTGTACGTATATTTGTAATTACTCAGAACTGAAACGTAAATGTTTGACATGACGTAATAAAAGAATTACTTTGAATAATCCAATTCGAGCGAGAGGAAACAATAAATTTCCTGCTGCCCTGGCAGAACGTGTCTGGTCACACTATATCTTTGTTTATGAATGGTTCGTAATCTCTATTTATTCTAGAGAGTTCAAAGTGGTTGGTGTGTATGTATGTACATATACTTTTAATTACTCAGAACTGAGATTTAAACTACTGACATGACGGATAAAAGAATTACTGAGAATAAGTCCAGGTGTTCATTTCCTGTTAGCCTGTGGAATGCTGTATGCTTATGTTTATGAATGAATGCTGGATAAGAAGTGTTTATTTACTCTGACGACTTGAGATCAATATCATTCAGTTGTTCTTTACACAACAGTAAAGTAAGAGTTAAATAGTGCAATGGCTTCTTGCGGTGAATTTAGTGGCGAGTCAAAAAGGCAGGCATTGCAAAGTCAGGCTCGAAGTATTATTTTTAAAGTGCACACGTTCTAATTTTTTTTGGAAACAGAAACTGAAAATGAGTTATTGCAAAAGGTACTTCCGTTTAAAAACACGGAAAAAGTGTATGAGCTGGTTCAAATTGCAATTGAAAGGGGACACGAAGTAATACGCCCCGCACCTTACCTGTTTGTGTTTGTGTCTTTCTGATATCAGGTTATATGTCGTCTCAGGGTTCCTAGATGACAGGGGCTGCGTCATCACTCGTCGCTTCCTCTTAGGCTTTCAGAATGTTTTGGAAGTTGTAGCATACAATATCGGCATACAATATATGTAAGTATGCCAAAGGAGGAATTATCTAGAGCGAATTTGGGCATATTGTGTCTTCGAATAGGAGTACACAAATCTAAGTAAATTTCCTTTAACGTAGAAAAAAATACTATATAAAGATGGGAAATGATTTACTGGTAGCGTCCGGTTACATAACATCGCCTCCTATTTTCTTTGTAGTCATTCCGGTGCAACAAGTTGCATTATTTATTTTATATTCTGAATTTCTTCCATCAATATTCAATTTTCGTCAAAATCACATTTTCTGACACAACAGAATAAAAGGGTTTCTTCCTGTGTTACGAACATACAATGTCAGTCTTCAGTTGAGGATCCATGGTACAAGTGTTTACCGCTGTGGGGAATGTACAAACGGATGTGAAGTTAAAAATGGTTGGGTAAACACTGCACAGGAGGCAGTAAATGGAGGGTGGCATGGCTATGTTTACTGTACAACAGAACAAAGGGTATATAGTGACGAGGTTCAAATATTCGATGAAACGACAACAGAGGTTCCAGCAGCGTGCAGTACAATAACCCAAAAGAGCTTACAAAGCATGCAATTAATTATCGAGTTCCTTTTATATTAGGAGAACATTAAGCATCTCCTAGTTTGGTAAAGTTAGAATTCTTCCCGTTCTATGGCAGCAACCGCAGATAGCCACAATAGAAGCCTAATTTCAAGGTTATACTCCCAAATAGGTTCTGGTTTTGTAATTTCCACTCGGGATTCTCCTACTTAATATAGTAAATATAAATAGAAATGCAACAGCATTTTTTGTTGGAATGTGTCTCGAAAACCAATACTCCTATTTGAACCACATAATGGTGAATAGCTTAAGTCTGCATGCCTAAACACTATTGCTTTTTAATAATGCGTGTATATTATTACTTAGAAGCAAAATCCCAAATTAAAGTGATATCTTGTAGCCAGGACCCCTGCTAATAATTCTGAACTCTCAGGCTGCTTGTCATGTTGATGTTTCTGAGCTATTTATCGCTGTCATGGTCGTTTTATTACGTGTTACCTGATGTAACTGTAAGACTCAGAATAGAAACATTCGAATTTAAATTACATTTTTCCCCTTTTCTTGTCACTCGATACTCTCATTTTATATGTAGCATGACAGATACATGCGACCACCTTCAACAACTGTTTTTAACCTTCGTAATAATTTCTAATATTTGGGAAATTGCAATTTTGGTCATACTGGCTTTAATTCTGTGGCGGAAAAGTTATGTGAGCGGGCTATAGATTAAGTCGAGTATATGGTGATTTAAGTACGAGGGCTGTTCAATAAAGAATGATCATAATTTTTTACGGCTATAATTTTTCGCACTAAAATTGATTCTTGTATTCTGTTAGCTTAATGTGAAACAAACACGCCGTAATAGCTTCATTGTTGGTACTCCTTGTTCCCACGTGTGAGAACCAGGCAAGTTCAGACATATTCAGTATCGCCTACCGCTGCAATGGGGGTAACATGGAGTTCAAGTTGATGTTAGAGGAAGATCCGGAGCTTCTTTCAAACGTAATCACTGCTGATGAAACTTGGCTACATTATTTTGATCCTGAGAGCAAACAGCAAAGCTCAGTATGGAAACCTCCTTCATCATCAACCCCCAAAAAGAAAAAGTGGTTGCTTCTGGTAGAAAAGTTATGGTCATCTCAATGTTTGATATTCATGGAATGGTTTATCAGCATGTTGTACCTGCACACACATCAGTAACTGGACAATACTACAGGGATGTCCTGAAAACACTGCAAGTCCATAACAGGTGCAAAAGACCACATTTTCGTGAAGCAGGCTGGATGCTGCACCACGATAATGCGCGTCTGCATATTGCCAATGTTGTTGCTGAGTATCTTGCAAAAATCAACGTGAAGTACATCCCTCACCCTCCCTATAGTCCGTATTTAGCCCCATGTGACTTTTTTCTATTCCCTAACTTAAAGAAACGTCTTCCTGGGAGGCATTATCCATCATCAGAAGCAGTGGTGAAGGCTGCGGAGGCGATTTTGAAGGATCTCTCATGTCTTTGAAGACTGGCAGAAACGCTGGGACAAGTGCATCGCATTCTGGGAAGACTATTTTGGGAAGGACCATCAACATTATGAGGATGAGTAAACGTACGTTGACATAAACAATTGTGATCATTCTTTATTGAAGAGCCCTCGTATATGGTATGGATTGAATAACCAAGTTTTCAATGAAGAAGTTTATAAAACACTGTAGATTAAATAATTGTCATTTTTATGTAAATACGCATTAGGACACAAGTGCATGAGTTGTGTATGTAAGTTGTTAACGTAACTTATACGGTAAACCCGCTCCAGGACAATGATTTTAAGTCTGCTCAGCCACGTGTCCATAGATTTATGTTAAAGAATTGCTGCGGGACGGGATTCCGGCACACCGGCAGCGCTGGTGTGATCCTGGTAAGTGGCAGCGTCTAACAAACAAAATTCTTATCTGTATCACATAAAATTGTGTTCTAACTGTATATGAAAGCTGTCGCACAAAAGGAAAAGGAAACAAGTATAGCTCCGAAAGCCGCAGGATCAAACCCGTGGAAAATGGATCTTTTCAGACGGGAAAATACTTAGGTGGCTTTCTTCAGAACAGAAATAAAGGTGGTCCGTGTCATAGATTTAGGGCACATAACAAATATAAGCCAAACAAACATGCCTCTGAGCAAAATTAAGCGCCATATAGAGCGGCACAATGAGAGTTATAGTTATAAAATCAATTTATCAAATATGTGAATTTTTAAACGAGTTAGTGCACTAGCGTTTCTCAAAACTCCTGAACTCAGCAGCACGTGGTTTCCAACATGCAAATTTACTGCTTTGAGTTAGCAGGTTATATCCTGCATAGCTAAGAAAAGAAGAAAGATAGGAACTGATGGGTACTTCACACGTTTACTGTCTAATTTTTGTTTCATATAATCTTGCCCCGCTGATACGTATCACTCCGCGTGCAACTACCTACCCCCTCATCCTAATTGGTTAATGCTTTCGCGCCATAGGCCATAGGCGGTGCCTTCCCGTCACATTTAAACCTGCAGTAAACGTCATAATAATTGCCAAGAGGATAGATAACATTATACAAATAAGGATATGAAGGCATGCAAAAATAATGAAGTTTATAATGAAACTCAGCAAGTTGAAACTAAATGAATGAGCAATGAAATTGAAACAAGTTTATAATGAAAGGCCTTTCAGCTTTTCCACTGGGATTTTTTAAACCAGCAGACATACTTTGCAAAAGTGCTTGTCTTTCAGTCTTAAAAGTCGTATCACGCCATCCTTGTCATGTATCCTTCATTCACCCAAGTCTCGTCAAGGTAGTATATTTTGCGACTTGTATCCCAGTACAATCTGATTGTCCTTAAATAACGTCTTCGCCACACAGCAATATCACCTCTGGAGTGGTAAGTTGTCCTGTTGTCTCAATTTCATGTCGCGATGTTCCTAAGCATCTAACACTCACACCTGTAAGTTCAGAGCACAGCTGTTCGACTTCTCTCACTGTCAAAGACGGAATTGTGAGTGCATTAAACACAAGCACCACAATTCTTTTTTCGCCGCTTTGTAAAGGTTTTGCCTTGCGATACTTCAGCGAAAAACTGGCAGTAGACTCGGTCATTATACATATAATAAGTGCCCGCGCAATAAACGATCAAGAAAATAATTTAGCTCTCGCACTCGGCACAACACGCCTTCGTATGGCGATATATGACTAATCCAGTTCAAAACAAGGTCAGCGATAAAAGTCATATAAACTAATATGCCATCACTGCCGCTAAATCATGTGCTATCGTGTCACGTGCTTGAGAGCAAAGGAACTTCCTCTTTACTTCGTTTAAGAATTAACATGCATTTCAGACAAATCAACTCTGTTGCGTAATATATTTAATTCAAACAGTTGCGAAAATATAAATTTGACAATTCTCTTCCAACATATAAAGATATATCCCCATGTTAAATAACGAACTAATTTTTACCGCACAACAGTCTATACTACAACAGCAGCCAATGAGAGGGGATGAGGTCACGTGACCGTTTAGAGATACGGGGCAAGCTTATGTGAAACAAGGATTAGTTTCGGGTCTTTTTACATTGCTCTTTTAGAATGGCAAATATTCTCACGAAGTATTGAGATGTTTTCTTCTACTTCTTCTTTACCTTATCCCTAGTTATACCGCCTATCGCGGTATTAGGGGATTCTTGTTCCTCTAACCTTTAAGGACGTGTCTGAGGAACAAAAGCCAAGGATCTGATAAGAGAACCAGGATGGATACTCAGCCCAATGTCCAATACCTGGTAAGAGAAGTGGAGGTATGAGGGCGAGAAGAATTATAGAAAAGGTGATGATGGAGCAGTTGGTGGAATGATGGCAGAGGGAAACCGGAGATCCCAGAGAAAAAACCCGCCCCAGCGGCCTGTTGTCCACTACACTTTGCGGTCGCCTGGGATCGAACCCGGCCCGGGTGAGTGATGCGCGGCCGAGCTTTCAATTGTACATTATAATATACTTTTGGAGTACATCAGTTGTAACTTAACTAAAACACTATACTGGTCGCCGAACTAGAATGTGATTGACAGTTAGTAACCACGTGGAAGAACGCTGCAAAAAAATTGGAGGGATGAGTACGTCATAACGGTTGTAATGGTAACGATTAGAGGGACCAATCAGAGTCGAGACATTTCCATGACAATGTTAGACGCTAAACCTTGGTTGTCGATATTGTAACACGTCCTTATCATGACTGGCAGGCGAGCAAGTTACGCAAACGCTGTAGTAAATACAATACGTAGGTTTTTATTTCTCTTCTGATAACGCTGTATAAACAGAATGCCCTCACAGCTAGACATCCTGTACTGGCAAGTTACTTTACATTTTATTTTTGGCAATTTGCCTTGGTTTACGCGCGAGCCTGTGTGAGAGAGCGAGAGCGAGCGAGCGAGCGCGAGAGAGAGCGAGAGAGAGCGAGAGAGCGCGAGAGAGCGCGAGAGAGAGCGAGAGAGAGCGAGAGAGCGCGAGAGAGAGCGAGAGAGCGCGAGAGAGAGCGAGAGAGAGCGAGAGAGAGCGAGAGAGAGCGAGAGAGAGCGAGAGAGAGCGAGAGAGAGCGAGAGAGAGCGAGAGAGAGCGAGAGAGAGCGAGAGAGAGCGAGAGAGAGCGAGAGAGAGCGAGAGAGAGCGAGAGAGAGCGAGAGAGAGCGAGAGAGAGCGAGAGAGAGCGAGAGAGAGCGAGAGAGAGCGAGAGAGAGCGAGAGAGAGCGAGAGAGAGCGAGAGAGAGCGAGAGAGAGCGAGAGAGAGCGAGAGAGAGCGAGAGAGAGCGAGAGAGAGCGAGAGAGAGCGAGAGAGAGCGAGAGAGAGCGAGAGAGAGCGAGAGAGAGCGAGAGAGAGCGAGAGAGAGCGAGAGAGAGCGAGAGAGAGCGAGAGAGAGCGAGAGAGAGCGAGAGAGAGCGAGAGAGAGCGAGAGAGAGCGAGAGAGAGCGAGAGAGAGAGAGAGAGAGAGAGAGAGAGAGAGAGAGAGAGAGAGAGAGAGAGAGAGAGAGAGAGAGAGAGAGAGCGAGAGAGAGAGAGTAGAGCGAGAGAGAGAGAGCGAGAGAGAGAGAGCGAGAGAGAGAGAGCGAGAGAGACGAGAGAGAGCGAGAGAGACGAGAGAGAGCGAGAGAGAGAGAGCGAGAGACGAGAGAGAGCGAGCGGAGAGAGAGAGAGAGAGAGAGAGAGAGAAGTTACACATTCCTGTTATATCTGACAATGTTCTGAGAGTAGTTTTTAAAGTAGTGTCTTGCATTGATGACGTTTGCCCTTTTGAACTTCTATGTTTGCAGTAAGAACAAATCTCTGTCACGCTGTTTAACAAATAATGACAGAACGTATAGAATTATGTAGTAGGTAAGGCAATGAAATGTCTGCTATTGGTGAATGAATATCGAGTATACAAAAAATACCAACAGAGTATGAATGAATACTTAAATATTAAATAAAGCATTTTAAATTCCATATCAAGGTTATGTAAGGCTGGTGGTTGACTTTTATTTCTTGATGGTAGCATGATAGAACCTTCTGATAATCAAACCGTTACATATCAATAAGAGAGAAGGGTCGTGGAGGAAGAAGAGGTCAATAGCGGCATAAAAAAGGGGACTAAGCCTCTGACACATTACTTTCACAAAATCCTTCAAGTTCTATTTATTATGTTTCCATATATGGTCGATAACAAAGAATGAACAAAGCTAACATATGTCTCTGCTCCATTCTCGTCAGAATACCGGGAACTGTTTCACCCCATGTTGCCGACACTTCATCTAATGGAAAAATACAATTAATAACCCAATAATTCAACATTAGCGTGGGAACATGGCCAATCACCATAGAGGATGCGCATTTATAACCACATTTATGGCAGAGGGTAAAACGGCTAGGTGCCCGGGGTGGTAATAAAATATTCCTCGCCGTGGGAAATTAATGTCCCGGTAATGAAATATACGTTTATTCTCACCCTGAAATAACAGCCGGCCCTCAATAACTCTGTTTGCTACGCTATCAAATCCTGAGCCAAATGCATTCTTTTCATGTATCTCTCACTTCCCGCTAACATCACTCTGCACCGCTGTTGCATTTAACTGCCTACTATGTCTATTTATAACAATTTATGGAAGCCATAATATTTATGCTAATTTCCGGAATAAATCAGGTATAAACTTAGTATATTCATTATACACTTAAACTCACCCGATATTTTCTTATCTCATACGTGGTAAGTATCAGGATATCTCCCAAAATACTAGGGCTGTTCAATAAAGAATGATCACATTTTATTTTGACAACGTACCATTACTAATCCTCATAATTTTGATGGTCCTTCTGAAAATAGTCGCCCCGGAATGCGATGCACTTGTCCCAGCGTTTCTGCCAGTCTTCAAAGACATGCTAGAAACAATTTTTTGAGATATCTTTCAAAATCGCCTTCACCACTGCTTCTGATGATTGATAATGCCTCCAAACTGCGTTTCTTCAAGTTAGGAAATAGAACAGTGTCACATGTGGTTTAAATCCGAACCATAGGGAGGGTGAGGGATGCACTCTAATTTGATTTTTGCAAGATATTCAGCAAAAGCATTGTCAATATGCGGCCGCGCATTATCGTGGTGCAGCATCCAGCCTCCTTCATGCAAATGTGGTATTTTGCGCCTGATATGGACTTCCAATGTTTTTAGGACATATCTGTAGTATTGTCCAGTTACTGATGTGTGTGCAGGAACAACATGTTGATGAACATGTCCATGAATATCAGAGAATGACATGACCATAACTTTCCCAGCAGAAGCAACCACTTTTGCATTTTTGGAGAGTTGGTGATGAAGGAGATTTTCACACTGAGCTTTGCTGTTTGCTCTCAGGATCAAAATAATGCAGTCAAGTTTCATCTGCAGTGATTACGTTTGAAGGAAACTCCGGATCTTCCTCTAACATAAACTTTAACTGCATGTTAACTCCATTGCAGCGGTAGGCGGTGCTGAATATGTATGAACTTACGTGGTTCTCACAGGCGGAAACCAGGAGTACCAACAATGAAACTACTACGACGTGTTAGTTTCACATTAACCTAACAGAATATAATAATACTGAATTTTAGTGCAAAAAATTATGACCGTAAAAATTTGTGATCGTTCTTTATTTAACAGCCCTCGTTAATTATACTTCTGAACTTATAGGAAAGGAGGACGTTATCATTAATTTCCAAAATTAAACCCAGTAAAACCAGAATATCTATACCTTTATTATGACTGCTGTTCAATCATTTTTATAGTTAAAGTTGGGTTAGGCTTAGAATGGATTCTTTCCTTAACCTAATTTCATTCCTTATATCACGTTGAACAATATATTACATTACAGTTAAGTAGAAACTGAAGAACTTAGTTCTAGATACAAGAGTTTATATAGGTACTCACTATCTTTTTTAATTTATTATTTAGCTGACCAGCAGTATTGCTATACAAGCCGTTGATAAATTACATAAGTATTGCATACAAATTAACAACTGAGGAAATACTGTCCTCTAACATATACAATATATGATAAATGTATAATATAAACAGAAAACAATTAAGAACACGTTTAAATGAAATATAATAATAGACAAAGTATATAACAGGATAATTAACACATACAATAACATTAGATATGATGGATAACAATTAAAAAGTGAGGTTAGATATGCGAGGTTAGATTATGTTCAGTGGTGTTATGAGAAAAACAGATGGTATACTTCAAATTAGTGAGAAAATTCGCTATCTTCTGAATCAGTAAGTAGGATGACTTGAGGCAGTTTTCTTTTCAATCTGGTCCTTTCGAAGTTTCGTCGTCCAATGTCATAGGTTACAGCGCCTGGTACTTCGGATAATCTAACGAAGAATGTCTTTGATATCAATTTGAAGTACAGATGTATAGGAAGAATACCAAGTTCCTGATGGAGTTGATCATTTCTAATGAACCATGGAGCCTTTGTAATACTGCGGAGAAATTTGTTTTGTATAATCTGAAGTCGATGAATGTGGGATTTGCTGGCTGCAACCCATACAGGAGCAGCGTAAGAAATTATGGGGCGTACAAGAGACTTGTAGATCAATATTGAGCACTCCAAACCAAGCTGTGATTTCTTCTGTAGCAATGGATACAGCTTTTGAATTCTAGAAATGGCTATTGTGGAAATGTAAGATATATGAAAATTCCAGGTTAATTTAGTGTCAAGCATTACGCCTAAGTATTGACTGGTGTTTCTGGAGGCTTCCATGTTATTTGTTTTCCTTGCAGATCCAGTGGGGGTGGATTTTGATAAGATCTTAAGGAGAATATTTTCGTTTCCGTTTTATTATTATTTATTACTACTCGCTACATTTTGAACCACTTAGACAACATATTTAATGATATTTGTAGCCAGTTGATTGCAGTCTGGATGCGAATAGAAAATAACGGTGTCATCGGCATACATAGCTGTGGATATGGGATTTGTATTTGGAAGGTCGTGCATGAATATATTGAATAATAGTGGTGCCAGAATTGATCCTTGTGTAACTCCTGCTGCTACTGGTCGAAGATCGGATTTGTAACTGTCTATTCGCACTAAAAGTTGGCGCTGCGAGATAAAACTTTCAATTGTTCTGATCAGATAATCTGGGAGTCCAATTCTATGTAGTTTTACCAGTAAACCGGTGTGCCATAAAGTATCGAAAACTTGAACTATATCTAGAAAAATGGCAGGGATATACAGTATCTTTTCAAATCCTTTTAAGATGCTTTCAGTAACTTGATGAGTGTAGTCAGTATCTGTTGATAAACAACATAGAAATATGGAATAAATAATAGAATTAGAAAGACAGCACACAACAATAAGGAAAAAAATGAGGAAAAAGTAAAGTATATTATACAAATATAACCATTTGTATAAAAAAACTTAACTCAAGAAAATTATGTCAATTCTTCTTTCTAATTAAAATAGATTTCACGAACTCTGTGTCCGCATCTTCAGTCAAAGAAAACCACAGCAGAAAACAAATTCGTCGTTCTGTTCTTAAGTTTGTTTCGTTTTCAGATTTTGGTAATACTGTGACTTCGTGGGTTCATAGAATTAAACGTCAAATTTGCCGAAATTCTAAATGTTCTTTTATTTCCGTAAAAATACACTGTTCAATTCTCACATAACAACATTACATCACATATACCCAGTCTACCAAGGTCGATGACAATAACAATCAGCTCTAGTTACACAACATTGTTTCACAGCTGTTTACTCACGAATCGCGACTGTTTTACAACTGTCCGCTGGCGTGTCACAATCTCTTATACATCTCATTCATAAATTCGAGAGATTTCTGGGACAAACAAGAAGCCGATAATCACTAGATGTTTCTGGAATGACAAGACATTGAATGACGAAATCCGAACCTTACAGAAGCATAGAATCATAACTTAATCTGCGCCGGCAACTCCTTTACTTCCGCTATGTTTATTTTCCGGCTCTTTGTGTACACTAGCCGCGCTATCGTAGATAACGGCTTCTCAACAATACTGAAAAATCATAGCAATGTAGTAACTTCCTTAACGACGAATTTGTTTTCTGCTGTGGTTTTCCTTGACTGAAGATGCGGTCAAGAGTTCGTGAAACCGATTTCAATTAGAAAGAAGAATTGACATAATTTTCTGAAGTTAAGATTTTGTTACAAAATGTTATATTTGCATAATATTCATTGCTTCACTGTAGCTAGCTTCATTTACTACCTAAGAAAATTATAATTTGAGGATATTCAAAGATGAATCAATACAAGATCTATATAAGTGAAGATTAGGATTGTACGCACATATGGAATGCCTCAAGATGAAATTTAAGAAGAATGGAGTAGTATTGGCTTTGCTATGTGTACACATACACATATTAATTTATATCTTTTACAAGGTTAGATAATATTGCGTGTTTGGACATTAATGTTACTCTTCTCCAGCTACATAGCGCCTCAGAATATCTTTACCAAGTTTTATCTAACATTCTAGAAGAATGAAAGGAAAGAGCCACACTGAAAAATTCAATGCCATAGCTGGGATTTGAACCACGGATATTCTGGTTGCCATCCAGCCGCTCTAATCCTTGAGCTACTATGACCAACGTGCCGACATGACATTAAATTCTCCAACTGACGCGTGTTTTTTCCGGTAAACTACTAGGAGTTCTCATAAACACATGAGACAACTACCTTAATGTCGAATTACATCGTGTACTTTAAGGCCCGGGCTTTTTATAGTTAACCACTATTAGGTCAATTAATTGAAATTAGTTGTTCTTTCACACTAGCCACAGTCACACTTTCACACTAAGCCCGGGCCTTAAAGTACTTACACGATGTAAGTCGCCATTAAGGTAGTTGTCTCATGTGTAAAGAGAACTCCTAGTGATTTACGGGGAAAACACGAGTCAGTTGGAGAATGTAATGTCATATCGGCACGTGGGCCATAGAAGCTTAAGGGTTAGAGTGGCTGGACGGCAACCAGAAGATCCGTGGTACAAATCCCGGTAATGGCGTTGAATTTTTCTGTCTGACTCAACCTTTCCATACTTTAACCTACACACGGCTAGTGTGAAAGAACAATTAATTTCCATTCTAGAAGATTATTTGTTATAATGCGCCTACTTTGGTTGGAATTATATTTAGATTAATTTATTTTTCTTTGTCTTATCTTCATCGCGTTTCCCGTGCAAGAATGTAGAAGCAAGTGCCAGTCCATTTTACGATTATAAATAACAGTATCAAAGTGGTGACAAAGCTAAAGTTATTTTTATAATGCATAAAGTAACAAATTAAGTCTGTACGGTTTATATTGAAACCTACTTACAAATAAATCGTTAATGACGCCATTAGGATTATGTAACTGTGGATGATGATGATGATGATGATGATGATTGATGTATTTAAGAGGGCACAACTGAGTGGTCATCAGCGTCCATAAATTATGACCATGCTAAAAACTGTCTAAAAACGTTTATCCGGAATAAAAGCACTACCGATACAAACTCACACAAGTATGTAAAAAACTAAAAATTTAAAGGTTTAAAAAGGATAAATGGATTAAAAATCTTATTATTAAATTCTAAAATTAATGTTTAAAAACAGTTTAAAAACCTTGGCCACCTCGTTCTTGTCGTCCGCCAGAATCTCTGCCAAGCTGGCCCGCAGCTGGAGAGACCGGCGAAGATGTACCAAGTTCAAACATTCTAAAAGAACGTGGCTGACCGAAAGGCACCACCACAAAGTGGGTAGTCCGGAGCAGGGCGCTTGTTTAAACGATGGCTATGGCTAAAAACACAGTGGCCTATACGTAGCCAAGCAAGAATCACTTCCTCTCGCCGGGATGCACCGGAGGAAGTGGCCCAGGGAATCGGAAGCTCCTTCACCTCTCTACGCTGGTTTCGACGGAGAGCAGACCACTCACCGCGCCCGCACAAGCGTACCGTCATCCGCAAAACAAACCTAAAGTCTTCCGCAGTCATAAATGGAATAGTAACGCTGGGTCGTGTGGTAGCTGCCTTAGCTGCCGAATCCGCAAATTCATTTCCCGTCGGGCCCGTGTGGCCAGGAACCCATCGACATACCACGCTAATACCAAAGGGGTGTAAAACGTGGAGGGTATCCTGGACACGTTGTACAATTGGATGGGAGCTGTACCACTGAATAAGGCTTTGAAGGGCACTATGAGGATCGCTGAGAATTAGGCAGGTTCCGTCAATGTACGCGGGCTATACAATAAAGATTGATCATAATTTTTTTTACGGTCATAATTTTTCGCACTAAAATTCAACCTTATTACATTCTGTTAGCTTAATGTGAAACAAACACGTAGTAGTTTCATGTTGGTACTCCTGATTCCCGGCTGTGAGAACCACGCAAGTTCAGACATGTTCAGTACCGCCTACTGCTGCAATGAAGGTAACATGCAGTTAAAGTTGATGTTAGAGGAAGAACCGGAGTTTCTTTCAAACGTAATCATTGCTGATGTAGCTTATATACATAATTTTGATCCTGAGAGCAAACAGCAAAGCTCAGTGTGGAAATCTCCTTCATCACCAGCCCCCGAAAGAGCAAAAGTGGTTGCTTCTGCTGGGAAAGTTATGGTCATCTCATTCTTTAGTATTCATGGAATGGTTTATCAGTATGTTGTACCTGTGCACACATCAGTAACTGGACAATACTACAGGGATGTCCTGTAAACATTGCAACTCCATATCAGGCGCAAAGGACCACATTTGCGTGAAGCAGGCTGGATGCTGCATCAGGATAAGGTGCAGCCGCATATTGCCAATGTTGTTGCTGAATATCTTGCAAAATTCAACGCGAAGTTCATCCCTCGCCCTCCCTATTGTCCGGATTTAGCCCCATGTAACTATTTTCTATTCCCTAACTTGAAGAAACGCCTTCATGGGAGGCATTATCCATCATTAGAAGCAGTGGTGAAGGCTGCGGAGGCGATTTTGAAGGATCTCTCAAAAGTTGGTTTCCAGCATGTCTTTGAAGACTGACAGAAACGCTGGGATAAGTTCATGACATTCAGGGGAGACTATTTTGAGAAAGTCCATCAAAATTATGAGGATGAGGAAATGTACGTTGTCAAAAAATTATGATCATACCTTATTGAACAACCCTCGTACATACAAAATTGCTCGGTAGATTGCATACAGCTTGGCAATAAAAATGGATGTACTGCTAAGGAAACCGAATGTAGAGGGTACGGTTCCGTAGACAAATGCACAGCCAACTCCATCTCAGCACTTGGAGCCGTAAGTATAAATTAAAACACGGTCATTAAAATGGGACAAAAAGTCTTCAAAGCAAGTACGGATACTACAAGGAGCCATGGTGGATTTTTTGTACTGTGTCATGCCTACGTCTACATGGAGCGTTCCATGCAGCTAGGGAAAGACTTCAGGGGTTCGATACCAAGCGTGCCAAGAAGCTCCCGCAAGCGATAACCAGGTGGCTTGGGATCAAGAAGGCTGTGCCTATAACGCGCGTCCAATGATGTAGCAAAGAAAGGTGCAAACGTTGGATGGAAAGAGTAAACATGAAGAATTCAATGCCATGGCCAGGATTTGAACCACGGATCTCCTGGTCTCCGTCCAGTCGCTCTTAACCTTTGAGCTACCATGGCCAACGTGCCTTCCTGACATTAAATTCTCCAGTTGACTCGTATATTTCCCCGGTAGACCACTAGCGGCTCTCGCATACGAGATACACCCGTTTGTGGCGACTTACTATTGTAAGTACGTTGGATGTCTAAGCATGGAAAGAAGTCCACAATCATTATTCGCCAATAAAATATCATGTAACTGTGGACATGATAGCTGTAAAAACAAGTAGCTCAATCGCTTCTGGTAAATATTACATGTAAAGTTAACACAATGTATCTGCAACTGTTGCAATTTTTACCCTAAAATAACGATTGGTCACATCCATAACCACAGCACAGCCTATTATAAATTAACTCCACCAGGTAATTAAGATAAACTTTTCAGGAATGCTTCCCATCAATTTAATAATATGTATCTGTTCCTCAGATTATTCTTAGGTGGTGATGAAGATTCTTACGTTTAACATCTTCTCTTAAGTTAAATAAATCTCCAAATCCAAACATTTGATTAATTATATTTCCTCCAAACATAATAATGAAATTAACACTGTGTGCTTTTGGGTTCATCTCTTATACAATACGCGATAAGTGTGGTACTGTAATAACGGATGCTGTTAGATTAATTACACCTTTTGATATTCTAAAGCCATTATGGTTTGATGGATGAGACAGTAAGACCAGATGCAAGGAAAGAGTTCATTTCTCTTCAGAACGCAGTCATCCTTTTCCATAAGTACATAAGCCTAGGCATCCGAGACTGAGATATTCGATCAAACCCCAAACGCTACTTCCATGGTTCAATAAAGAAGTTCTTCAGACTTCCCAACCCTTCTTTTTCTCTTTTATTTCTTGAATATTCGAAGCTAGATTCGTAGATTTCTCCCTCTCAAATATCAGGCAAACCATTCGATACATTTATAACTAGTTGAACTGAATTAATACCGCTATTCCAAAAGGTAGTGTTTGGATAACATGACACAGGACATTTAGAAAACTTCATTAGATATATAGGGCTAAATGAAACTTTTAAGATTTTACAGTATCCCATTTCTACAATTACCTATTTGGATGGAGTAACTGGCATGTTAAATGGAATAACTGAATAATTTAAGGTTGTTTTTTTAAGGAAACAAGGAAAAATAAAACGCTAGTTACCTGATCTTAATTTTAGAAATATATGGTGCTTGGAAGACTCCTTCACATTTAAACTGTGTGTTGAGTGAATTAGTCTTAAACTGATTTTCATTTAATTTTGTGCACTTTAATGTAAAATTCATATACTGTAGGACCTTGGAAACCTACAAGTTTTACCTTAGTTACCAAACGTAGCAGTAAAAGGTAATGCAGTACCTTACTTTTAATTTAATAAGTAGACGATCAACTTCTCATACCTAGCTCAGAAAATCATCTATAAAAAGCGTTACATATATTACACAGCAGTGCTTTCAATATAGTTTAACAATATCTATAAACTAAACCAAAGTTTTAGCCTTCAATGAATCCAATAGCATACGAGCCAAAATATATTAGAAGAAAATCCCGTTGAACAAGTCAACTACTTTAATTATCTTGGTTGCAATATCTCTTATTTTAAAAACAGTGACATTTTAAATAAAATTAACAAATGTAATAGTATATGTGGCACTATAAAGAGAACTTTAAAAATACGAGAAAAGGGACTAAATTAAAGTTTTTTAAAGTACTGGCAGTTCCTATATTATTATATGGCAGTGAATTTTAGATTTTAACAAAAAAGAAAGTAAAATTAAAGTACTTACAGTATAGTAAGTCGCCATTAAGGTAGTTGTCTCATGTGTTTATGAGAACTCTTAGTGGTTTACCGGGAAAACTCGAGTCAGTTGGATAATTTAATATCATGTTGGCACGTTGACCATAGTAGTTCAATGGTTTAGAGCGGCTGGACGGAGACCAGAAGATCGGTGGTTCAAATCCCGGCTGTGGCACTGAATTGTTCAGTCTTGCTCTACCCTTTCATACTGAATACTTTTACGTTTAACAGATGGAATAAAACAATATAGAAATAACTGGAAGGAACATGTCCACAGAATGAATGATAGCCGCATTCCAAAATTAATCCTGGATTACAAACATTAGGTGGAAAAAATATTGATAGACTAAGGTAAAGATGGATACAAGGCTTTAAATTTAAAATTATGAGCTCGCAACGGGCCTTGATGGCTTAAACCGTGAAAAGTTGTTGATGATGACGATAATGATGATAATTTTTTTTTTACGTCCTTCAAAGTTAGGTCATATTGGACGGTGAATGAAATGGGCGAAATGATGCTCAAATGTGCGCATGGTCCATGGAGCATAGAGCCACCCGACATTCGTCTTTACGGATAAGGGAAAACCCCTGAAAAATCCTTATTCAGGTAACACCCTGACCTCTTGAACGTGAGGCACACACGCTACCATCTACGCTACCGGGGCGGGCGATGATGAGCATGCCGATAAGTATTTTCAGAATTAAACAATATGTTATGCATCGATGTATATATTACAAATAACATTTTTAAATAAACCGATCTGAATTTATTTCTTGTATTCAATAGCCATTAAATTAAAAGACTCTGAAATAGTCCACACCGTTTTACTTTATAGGCCTTTTGGACTTTTGTTTTCTGCCAGTGGATATATTTTGTATAAAATCATCAATTGTATCTGAAAAAGTTTAATGACTAAGTAAATTAAGCGGTGCTAATTAACAAGAGCTTACTACAGTAAAAAATTTAAGCCTCCAGCTTAAAAATGTGTTGTAAAATTAAATTTTACTAATGAACCACATAAATTTGTATGAAAACCATGCACAGTAACAAACACTGTCGAAGAACATCTACCCCCACACCTGCTAGCTACCATTTTTGTGCCTTTGGTATGGGAATAGCGTGTTTGATTCACATTCAGAAGTTAGAATCCCGGTCAGGGCAAGTTTTTTCTGTGGTTTTCCTTATCCTGACGATGAATGTGTAGTAATCCTGAGATAAACACAGCTACTAAGAACTGATCACATATGATTTACCTTCTGATTCGGAGACTGGTATCATTAGACATGAATCCGGCAAGAAAGCTTAAAAACCTGTTGAGGTATGAGCTCAACGGTGGTCCATTATCATATTAATATCTGTACATTAATATCAGAGTAAACAGATTAATTTATTCATGGTGTCGATTAGGGATAGGAACTCTTGAGAAGCTGACTTTCAGTTATTTACACTGAAACCTTTGTTACAATAAACAACTGTACACATCAGAGACCAAGGGACATAAAAGGCAGGTTAAACTGATTGGAGTCCCCAAAACGTACACTACTGTATAATGATTGCAGTTAGTCTGTTATCTGTCTGTAGTCTAGATCTTATTTATTTCTGTACAAGCTTCACTGGAATAATCCTACTTAAAAAAAGAAAATAATAATTTTCAAGCTGTACCAACATATGACACTAATATATTAAGTGCAGCTGAAAATTGTAACAGAAATAATCACTTTAGTTCACCTTTAAATATTAGAAGAGATTCAGTACAAAGTTGGTCTTTCCTTTGTCTGACATACTATGAGTAGAAAACTTACTTTCTACACAATTTTAAGCTGCGTTATAAGTTAATAAGACCTCCAAAGCTGGAAGAAACCGAAATTCTTGTATTAAGCACTTTTGTAATTTCTTTTGATGCGAACGGTTTATCATGCTCTGTGCATATTTCTTGTTTTGTCTGTACTTTGCTTATCAGTGTTTAAATCTTAACGTGGGATGCAATTATGAATAATAATATTTTAAGGACATTTAATGCCATTTGTGAATGTACTATCAGTTTTTTTAGTTGTTAGGTTTATTTTTCTTCTGAGGTTTGCTGTTATAATGTTGTTAACCTCTTTCCACGAATTAGAGTCATCAGTTATGGCACCGAATTCCATTAAAAATGACAGTTTTACTGTGGTATATGGTTTTCATTTTCAAATATTCTTCTTTTCTCTCCATCTGGGTTACAGGATATCTGTCCATGGTAATTTGACTCCGGCAAAATTAACGGAGAAGTTGGTGTAGCAGCAGTAATAACAACAAAGAGATCAATAATCCGTAAACTATAATATAAGCTATAATGACAGATATTCAATGCCAATCAATTTCCATTAATTGACCTAATAGTGGTTAACTATAAAGCCCGGGCCTTAAAGTACTTACATGTTGTAAGTCGCCATTAAGGTAGTTGTCTCATGTGTTTCTAAAAACTCCTAACTGGTTTACCGGGAAAATACGAGTCAGTTGGAGAATTTAATGTCATACCGGAACGTTGGCCATAGTAGCTCAATGGTAGAGTGGCTGGCCGGAAACCAGAAGATCCGTGGTTCAAATCCCGGCTATGGCATTGAATTTTTCAGTCTGACTCTACGTTTCCACAATTTAGCCTACACACGGCCAGTGTGAAAGAACAATCAATTTTCATTAATTGACCTAATAGTGGTTAACTATAAAGCCCCGGCCTTAAAGTATTTACATGTTGTAATTCGCCATTAAGGTAGTTGTCTCATGTGTTTATGAGAACTCCTAAGTGGTTTACCGGGAAAATACGAGTTAGTTGGAGAATTTAATGTTATATCGCCACGTTGGCCATAGTAGCTCAATGGTAGAGCGGTTGGCCGGAAACCAGAAGATCCGTGGTTCAAATCCCGGCTATGGCATTGAATTTTTCAGTCTGACTCTACGTTTCCACACTTTAGTTCTTGTTAATACTTATGGAGCCGTCCAACATAGAAACCATCAGCAAGTCCTCTCTCAAGTCTCCCTTTCAAGTACCCCGGGTGATAACTCAACCAAGCTTAAATAGGGGTCCTACCCAAAAGCCAAATCAGCAATTCCTACGCTATCTTAATTTCTCCCAACTATTGCATCATAATGCTTGCCTCATTGAGAACGTGTTTAGACCTGTTACTGGCCACTATTTCCCTTGATCAGCAGGAGGTGTGATTCATTGTTTACAACATGGAGAACATGTTGAGGCCTGTTGCAGGCCAACTGTGCATTATTTCCCTTGATCAGCAAGATGTGTGAATCAGTGTTTACAACTTGGAGAATAAGTGGAGGCCTGTTACAGGCCACCTGTGCATATTTCCCTTGATCAGCAGGATGTGTGATTCATCATTCCATAGTACATGTTTTGCTAGTCAGCAAATTTTAAGCTTAATCATCAACAAACAACTTTGGCTAAACTCAAGGTACAGTAAAGAAATGTTACATAACAGTGATTATAGTAATTTTCCAGATCTTGCTCAGATTTTACACGCAACAATATCAAATATTCATACTTAGCGCTGCAGGAATTAAATGGAATGGATTTCCCGAATAAGGTAAGATATAAGTAGTAATATTTAACTATCAGGGGCGCCGGGGTAGCGCGGTGGTTTCGTTCGCGGCTCCCGTTCTAAGGATCCCGAGTTCGATTCCCGGCTCTGGGGTTGGCGATTTTAAGTCGGCCCTATCCACGCCTTCACCTCTGTCTAGCACACGTGAAGCATCCCCTATGCCCAACGTGGTTCGGAGTCCACGGTAAAAACTGTAGGTCCTCTCACCTCACCGCCATCTTCACTATCACCCTATCATCGGAGGTAATGGACACCGCCCTCTGGGTGCCTCCACCTGAGAAATGGGTCCGGTCATCACTTGGTGGGGTGAGGTTACCCCGAAGGCCAAGGTTGCCATGTGGGGAGTGTTAGTAACTAACTAACTATATTTAACTATCAAATACAACCATATTTATGTTTGCCGTTATAAACACATAAAATCCTTGAGAATGTAAGATAGTTCATGGAGGTACGTATGGTAAAATATAGAAGAGATCCACGTAGGTTATATTACCAGCACTGAATGCAAAAGTTGAAACTTCCTCCTTAAAAGTTTAAATTGTGTATAGATAAAAAACTGGTGAAAAAATCGCTTAATTTACACAAAGATACGATAGCGTCACCAACAAACTTACCAGCCGGAACAAGAAACAACATTGGTCGCGGCAACGTATTCAAACTCCTGCATGAAATCGAGCCTATATAATACGTAATCATTATGTTAGTATTAATTACCTCTGAAACGTCCATTCACCATCTTTTAACTGGTTCTAATACCCCATATAATGTTTGCCCTAATCCCTCTTTACCCTTCGCCCCTGAGGCTTATAGTTACCTGCGTCGTGGGTAAATTTTCAAGTGCCAAACTTTTGCCAATATGAAACAGTCATCCAGCGGCTAATGTGAAACCTTTTGACGAACATGCCTGCCATTTACTGGAGTGAAATATTTCCATAATCCACCCTCTCTTGCTACTCATCGAGGCTACATCATACTAATGCCGTAACCTACGAGGATCTGCTGATAAGTCCCGAGCTTTAGGTAGAGAGGGCGCCACTGGGCAAGTTTGACGAATAGCATCATATAGTTTATCTCTAGACTAGCTCCTATCTATACTTACAGATCAATATCTTGTTTAGTTTTTTTAATGACGGCATTTAAAGCAAGACAAGTGCAGAGGCTTCATTAAAATGGAAGATTTGGAAAAACGCGTACTGATTAAATATTGCCATTTGAATACGTCGCTTAAAAATCAAGGAGGAAATGGAGAGTTTATTGAAAGGCTCTGCCCTTTCATATACAATAATTTAAAGGTGGGTTGTAGAGTTTAATATGGGACGTACGAGCTCTAGGGATGAAGCTCGCTCCAGACGCCCTGTGGAAGTCACAACTCCAGAGATCACTCAGAAAAAAATTCATCGTTCAGTACTGGAGGACAACAGATGAAAGTTTTTTGAGAGAACAAAGGCTGTAAACATATCAAAAGAATGTGCAACTAATATTTTAAGTAAAGTTTTGGCTTCCACAAAGTCTGTGCAAGATGGGTAAAGTCTGTTTAGTTAAAGCATGTGCACGTCGGCTTCTGCCTTTGACGAACCCTTATAATCGTTTTACAACCCCCGACCCTCCTTCTCCCAGATCTTTCTGCAAGGTTGCCACCTTTCTCGATACATCATGGGTATCGTAGGAGGTTTCGTCTAAATAAATAATCTTATGTCCATTACTGCAAAACTTCCTTGGTTTTGACAAGCTACAAGTCTTATGGATTCCATAATAACCCTTATCTTATTCAAAGTGCAGTATTTGAAGCCCAGCTCCTTTAGGAGACCGCGCAATGTGAAGCGCCCATAAGGAAAATCACAAATTTCTTGCAAATGTGCAACCAATTCGTCTAAGGTGGGCGCTCTCCCTTTTGCATAGAATCTATAAATTTCTCGACGAATTAAATCGCATGTAAAATTATCTACTTTAGAGAAACGTTTCCTTTTGTTTTCACACTTGATCAGTGTCTTTGGTATTCCTTTCGTCACAATATTTCTCACTGTATTTCTGTGAATATCCAGAATTTATCAGGTTCATTGCATGACCCTTTACCAAGATTATTTGTCAGCACATATTTATATGTGTTCAAAACAAGCGCTTGAATTTGCTTAGAAACAGTTCCCGTTATAACTTTGTTATTTTGTTTGTTATTTGTTATTCGGCCCAGTTATTCACACTGTGTTCCCTTTGATTATTTATCTCTACTTCATTTGCATTTACCACTGCATTTCCCTCCTACGGTTTCCACATTGTGACACACAACGAATTTCTGCACGTAATGAAACAGATCAACTAGAAGTTAGAACTTTGGCAACTGAGACTCCACGTGGAGTAGACATGCGGCTGTCACTTCGAGAAAATCAGGGTTGTTATTGGTCCTCAACGACAATGTTCCATTTCTGAAGTGTGGAGATAGATTTATGACGGTCATTAGTGGGCGGGAGTGTCAGGTTCCTTTGACTCGGAACTGCACATGCGTTCAGTAAACGGACTTTACCGGATTTGTTTACACCTGATCGAAAGTTGCAAAGGAAAGCAGTTTCTATTAAGAATTTGGGGCTCTACCATAAAACTCCCAATGAAGTTTTGAGACGGCTTATTACGATGGAGAAACTTGGATGCGTCACTACACTCCAGAATGTAAAACACTGCCGAAGCAGTGGATTGCGCCAGGTGAACCAGCTCCAAGAATGGCAAAATCAATTTTGTCAACCAACAAAGTTATGGCAAGTGTTTTCTGGGATTCAGTGGGAATTATGTTTATTGATTACTTTGAAAAGGGTAAATGTATCACTGGTGACCACTATGCAGAATTTTTGAGACTTGGAGCATCACTATACTTCAGAAAGTAAAACGCAATCAAAACAGTGCATTGTGCTAGGTCTTCTAGCTGCAAGAATAGCAAAGTGAATTTTGTCAACTAACAATTATGGCAGCTGGCCCCGAAGCTCAGTCGCTAGAGCACCTGTCTACCGTGCGAGTGGTCCCGGATTGGATTCCGGGCTGGGAGTGGGGATTTTTCTCCGACCAAGATGATTCCCCATCTTCCCCAGAGTCTGGAAGTACTGTATGCCCACGACAAGAAGGCTAGAGGAGTATGAATGGCAGAGGAGCTTGAACTGTTTATGTGCTCCAGTAGCGGATCTGTTTACAAGGAAAAGAGTGCATGAGAGTATATACGAGTCACCCATGCCGCCAGATCTAATGTTTGTTGCAGCAATAGGCATTAGATACAGGTGAACTATGTGACAACGCTTGTGTAGTTTAAGGGAGCCTTCCATCCTTGTCATACTCGGAAGGCGAGCATACAACCCGAGGAGAGAGCAAAATTGATTACATTGCATATTCCGCTAGCTAGCCTTCTTGTCTTGGGCAATCAGTATGAATGAGAGTGTGACTGTGTGCGTGATCTAATGATTAAAACCCAACGAATACAAGTTAACTAACACCTTAGTGTTCTCCAAAGGAGAACGGCCGTCAATATGACAAATTCAGTTAAATGGAACAAGGGAAAAAAAGGCTATGGCGAGTATTTTCTGGGATGCAGAGGGAATCATAGTGTCGCGGCAACAGGCATAAAAGTACCGGCACAAATAGAAAACAAAAGGCGGATAATATTTCACGGTAATAAAGAGCTTGCATAATAGGTTTACGATCGCGCGGCTAGTGTACACAAAGGAACTGATGGGCGGCTAGCGTTCACAAAGTGCCGACAATTAACGTTAGCGACGATAAACAAGAGACGGATAATTTATCACAGAGGTGAAAGACTTGTCGGCCCAGATAGCGTTTCACGTTTCTCGAAGGTGATAGAATATTCGGATTACGTCATTAGATGCCTTGTTTATTCCAGAAAAATCTAGTGATTGACAGAACAGTCTGGAATTCATGAATGGTTGTATAAAAAGAAGCCATGGCTAGCGATGAGTCAGTTGTGTAACAAGAGTGTTGTTGTAACGAGAGCTGATGATGTAAACTGGACGCTGTTTGTTATTGTCATCGACCTTGGAAGATTGTGTTGTTATGTGACGTAATGTTGTTACGTGAGAATTGCTCAGTGTATTTCTACGGAAATAAACAACATTTAGAATTTCTGAGATTGGATTTTTAATTTTACGAACCCACAAAGTCACAATATATTCCAAAGGAGAACGGCTGCCGATGTGAACATTGGAGTTAAAGACGGGGTATAAAAGGAACAAATAAAAAGTTATGGCGAGAGTTTTCTGGAATGCAGAGGGAATTAACTTTATTAATTACTTGGAAAGAGGCAAAATAAGAAAGCTTACTGCAAAGTTTCGGTGATGAGAAGAATAGAAAAAGACGTCTTTTGGCACATCGTTCTGTCATTGCAATAGGAAAAATGTGTGAAATAAAGTTAGAATTGCTTGAAAATCCATCCTATTCTCCAGATTTAGCACCCAGTGACTAATACCTGATCCCGAAACTCAAAAAATTTCTTGGAAGACAAGGGTTTCACAGCATTGAGAAAGTAATTGATACGGTAAACAGCTATTTTGAAAAATAAAGAAATATATATTTTTATGGTGCGGCCTGGGATTTATTAGCCATTTCTCGTAAAATTAATAAGATATTTTCTCGGCCAGGTGGCTGTAGGACACACACTAAGGAGACTCTGCCAATTCTGGCAATAGTACATAAACAGTTCAGTATTTGAGAGCTATCGTGGCTTCCAACAGTACTTTGCAGCAAATATCGTATCCAATTCCGCTCCTCAGAGCATTGTTGGAAAAGAGAACATAAGTAATCTTCATTAACTAAACATTAGATATACTAAATTTCCAAACGTGAAAAAATAACTTTCTGTTAAATCTTGCCTCTCCTACCCTGGAATAGTACCCATACTTACAGCAGTACCTACCCTTCGAGGCTTTGTAAGGCTTTCTAAATCTAAATACATGATCCGAATATTGTTTTTATGTACGACACAGTCCTAATTTTGATTTGCATCTACAAAGATCAAGGCAGATGACTTGTGTGTTGCTCTTTATCGCCTCTCCGCACACACGGAATTCCAGACCCCTTTCTTTCTGGGGTTTTACTTAACCTTCCCTTTACTCATCAAGTGGTTAATTTCTTACAGCCCCCTCTCTTTCATGGCTTCGCTATCAAGAAAATAATTTTCTGCCTCAGAAAGCTTCTGACAACAAAAGCAACCGCGGTTTAGCACCAGCTTTCAAACTTTAGCAGCTCTATTTTCTCTTTTCTTCTTTTTGTATTTCGGCAGAAAACTTTTTCTGAAGTGTAACGGAGTCAATAAAAAGGCGAAGAATGGTAAGGTGCTTGTTGGAATACCGCTTGGAGGGGAGGGAAGGACTTTCTTGTGCCGAAGCATCGGTAAAGCAAAAGCGACGTGAAAAAGGCTCACCAATTAAACGTGTACCTCTAAACAAGCGTGACATAAACACCTACGTCATTTTTTGAGTGCAGAGCGTGTAGTATCAGAGAATTACTTCGTAGAAGGTATTAGTCCATCTTTTTAATTACATTAATATCGTAACTAAGGTGTTAAAATGGTAATGCTAAATCAGCTCCGCCTGCCTCGGTAGCATAGATTGGTAGCGTGTCTGTCTCACGATTTAGAGGTCCCGAGTTCGAATATCGGTCAGGGTGACTTACCTGGGTAAGGTTTATTTCCCTTATCCTTCAAGACAAATGTCGCGTAACTGTAAGCTTCATAGACCCTGGACTCATTTGAGCATCATTTCACCCAATTCATTCACCGTCCAATATGACTTAACGTTGGAGGACGTAAATTACAAAAATAAATAAATAACCAAATAAATAAATCAACTCATATCACGTAATTTACTCCACATATGGGTGTCCATGAAGGATTAAACTTAAATAAAAATCAATTATTACTGGATGAATGCGGGGTAGCAAGGAATTCTCTCCAGCCAAAGATGGATACCACCACTTCCCACATTGATGGATGTAAAACCTTAGTTGGGATATCAGTCTGTTTATAAAATATATTTTTCTTTACTTCATATATTATGTGAGATGTAACTATTTTTATCTGCTGCTTACATGCAATACACGTTTTGTATCATTTCTTTGTGTTAGTTCAAATTCTTGTCTTATGAATAACATTGAACTTGAAGCTATAATTAGTTCAGATAACTCGAGCAAATGAAGAAAGAAAGGGAATAGCATGTTTAAGAGCACGATATGGGGATTAATAGTTCAAAGAAATGGATACCCGCAAGACGAGTGCCCATTTGTTGTCTGTAGTTTACGTCCTCCAACGTTAAGTAATATCGGAAGATGAATAAAATGGGTGAAATGATGTTCCATGCGTCCGGGGTTCATGGAGCTTAGAGTTACCCGACATTCGTCGTTCAGAATAAGAGAAAACCCCGGAAAAAGCCTTCTCCAGGTAACTCACCCTGACCGAGATTAGAACTCGGGACCTCTTGAACGTGAGGCAGACACGCTACCATCTATGCTACCGAGACGGTGGACAAAGAGGATATAGAACATATATTGTTTGATTGTAAGGAAAAGAGTTGTGGAGGAAAGAATATCAAATACCAAAGATGAACAGAAGTATTAGTTAATCAAGGTCTTAAACAAACATTTTAGAAACATAGGTCAGTTTTTAAATAAGGTAAAACAAGTGGATATAGATTGTAAAAAAGAGGAAAGGAATAATAGGTGACTATTCTGTAACAACACATTTTGTAATACGTCTGTAAGTAAACTTCAATGGTGTGTCCTGTGTAGCAGTGGCCTGGTTAAGTCCGAAAATAATAAAAGCTTAGTACCCCAATAAATATTATTACCAGTAATAAAAGTAAAGTTCATCTCTATAAATAACAAATTAAAACACAACTCCCAAAACACGTAAAATGTCAGTAGCTACTTATCGCAGCCATAACTTGGAATTGCCTTTATGTTACTAAGAGTTTGCTGTAGGAAGCTAAATACTAAATTTTCTTAATCAAAGCTTCAACTAGTAATTTTACTCAACAATGTAGTATAAAATATTACGGTGTCACAATATGCGTTTAATTCAGTAAGTCGTTTTCCTAAAATAAACATACATTCACACATATAAAATTAAGAGTAAGCAAATCGATGGTAATTAGCGACAATGCTTAAAGGTTTGTTGCACTGTGTCAATTGTTTTCCGTATTTAAATATGAGCCAAAGTAGAGCCAATTAAAGCCTTCTGTGTGCGAACTTTGAAATGCTGCATTCAAATTGATATCAAACTTGTTTCATTTATTACAGCTTTGCAGTGTGTACGGACAAATTGAGTCAATGAGCAATCGAGTTGATGTGAAAGCACGAAGATATTGTATATGGTATGTGATTCTCATTCCTCTAGGGAGGTAAGACCCCAGAGCTTCCCTTTCTCTCCGTGACATTTTTCAGGCTTAACGACGTGGAATTAAATTATAAATATCCAATCTATTACAGTTATATTATATTACTTATTTCTGTTTTCTTAATATAAATGTTATTATTGTTAATCCCTACTGCATTAAGAATCTTAAGTGAGGGTAAAAAAATAATTTAACAAGGTAAAAAGTCTTAGGACTCAAACTATTAGGTTAATCCCTCCTTGTTTCGTAGCATCTTATTACATTTGATTTGAAGAAATTTTCAATAAAATTAATTCTTCTCCATCTAATATATGAACCCCATGACACCTTGTGTAAATAATAGTGCTCCGTAATTTAATCGATTAATCTAAACGATCTAAACGATTAATTATTAATTCTTTATTTTCGAATAAATATTAAAAGATTTAATCCATTAAACGAGTCGATTAAAATTAATCGATTAAAATAAATATAAATCAAAACTCTTTTAGCCAAATTTGGCCCTCTTTGCTTGCAACCTAAGCACCCTTTCCAACGCATCAAGATTTCACTAGATACGTAATGGTCTTTGAACTTTGAGATAATATAAGTCCTGATAGCTATAAGAAATCAGTCTGAACCCCGTGAGAGTCTAAATAACACTTCTGTTGTGAAATATTCTAAGAGGTTTCTTTCCTTACAGCCTGTGTGAGGCAACATATCGTATACAACTGATTATTTATCGCTTACTAGCATAAACTGAACTGTAGAACCTTGAACCGAACACTTCGATTACGCAGCTATGGAAACAATAGCTTATCCCTCTTCTCAGGGCTGGTGGTTGTATAACTGTGCACTTAACTGCAGTGAGCTAGTAACGTTTCTGAGTTCGTAACAGTTTTGTGTTAAAGTTATAATAAGGAAAAACGTTATAAAAAAGAACCGTATGTGAGTCTCACAAATCTTATTAGATATTGATAAAACGTGTTACTAAATAATTATTTACAAAAATACTGTAGATCTCATATACAAAGCATGTGCACTTGCTGCAAACACAAATTTTGTATCTAAACATATAAAAGTTTCATAAATAATGAAATGTAAAGAGTATTAATGTAAATTATATAATCCTTGCACTTAATATTTGAACAGATAATATCTCGATTAATCGATAGATTAATCGATTAAAGTAACACGGTTAATCGATTAAAATCTTGATGTATCTACAGCAATAGTAAATACTAATGAAACTGTCACAATATAGCAGTAGCACGCTTATACGAGGTAATGTGGATCGATATCATCTTGGATAAGCGATAACTCTGATAAAACTGACAACTAAATTTCATAAAAATTGTGTTAAACAATATAAACTACTGCATCGCTCCCTAACCGTTTTATCTTCATTTCTAAACATCCGTTTTGTTTTTACGCTCATTCTGAAATTCTAGATTGAATTGGCTTGTTTCTGCTATTGCATTTGTACTTACGTAGGTGTAAACAGTACAATAATTATAGCTGCGGCGTTGGTCCATATATAATTTATGTTGATTTTCGAAAGATGCATATACTGACATATACAGCTTTTCGCATGTCGAGGATAGCGATGAACTTAGGAATTAAGTGTATTATGATCCCTTCCGCATTACCTTTCAAGTTTTGTTGATGTACCTATATACAAGCAAGCCCTATGGATTATTAAAAATTAGTAATTATATTGCAGCCGTAATCCACATTGAAGAACACAATTTTCTCTGGGCACCTAATGAATCAACTATTTACTCTAAAGAAGTTGCGGTGTCAGAGGTTGCAGCCTTAGAAATAAGTGCTCAGTGGCACGGTAGTTATCAAAAACTTTGATAAAAAGTAACTTTGCGTGTTACAGATTTGGTTAAGATAATACGGCGCTTCGATTTATAAGCGTTTTCATACATACCTAGCGAATGATATCAGAACAACGTACGTGTCTTCCAAGTTTAACTAACGTTTTAAACACATTTAGTAATCGACATTTCTTACGTGATTTCCACCCCGTTGCTAGCGCCTAGAACGTATGCATGCCAGATTTCCCAGTGAGTAGGTTTAGCAATCTTCAAGTTTCCAAACGAAATATTGTACTACTGGCATGAGGTATTTGTAAACGACCATAACCTTGGATGCAACATGTCCCTTAAGATCCATTTTCTCCACTCCCACCTAGACTTTTTCCCTCCTAGTTGTGGAGCTGTTAGTGATGAACATGGGGAGAGATTCCATCAGGATATTTCTGTTATGGAACAAAGATACCAGGGCCGTTGGAATGAAGTAATGCTTACGGATTACTGTTGGTCTTTGTACAGGGATTCTGCGGAACTCCATCACAAGAGCAAGTTAAAAGACGAGTATTTTTCCAGCAATTTAGAACTCTTAGCATGTAATTACCAGTTAAAAAATCAAATGCACTGTTATTGTTGTTAGCATGTAAGTAATTAAAATGTATCCTTTTCTCTCAATCCGTTAATCTGTAATACTTCCACCTTGTGTATATTATAGAAACTATAATACTTCCACATTGTGTATATAATAGAAACTAGATCTAATAAAATTTTTTCATAGCAATATTTGTTTTTCTCAAACCAAAATTAGTAGGAATTGCTTCATGAAGTGCTCGAAATATTCAAAAATTATTTTGTTGTTGCCCAGTCTTTTCGCACAATCTGTACCTTAAAAACTTACATAGCCATCGTTCATATGCACACAAAACAAAACGTTCCAAATTAGATGCATTCTACGAAATAAGGTGTTTGCTGCAGTGAAACAAAATATTAACATTTCAATGATTTTTTAATATAGTTTCTATTTTAATGATGCCATATTTGTATACTGTCTATAATGGACTTTTAACCCATTTTGGTTCATTACATTACCTAAATACGTAAGATATGAATGTGTATTTATGAAGTATTTTACACCATGAATCTCCTGTACTAGAGTTGTGCACTGTGCGCAGAAATTTTAGTCTTGCAGCAACAATATCGCTTCTTTCCAGCAGAAATTTGCGACAATCATTGGTTCTCCTATATTTAAACCCAAAAGATTTTAGTTTATGCATAGAAGATACAGAATCCGTATATTCTATTTTCCCCCTCATTAAATTGGTCAGCCTTTTGGAAATTGGATATTCATCCTTGTCATATAAATCATAAATTGTTCTACGTGAAACAAAGTTTTGAAACCTGTCACGTTTTTAAGCTGCTCGATGCTTCCCTGGAGATCTAAATATGAAAACGTTTCCTAATTTGGTAAACTTTTTGCCTTCTATAACAATGTTCATCACAGAATAAGCACTCACATGACAATCTTGTAACATTAATTCTCAACTATGAGTGAAATTTAGACTTTCGAAAATGCCTTTAATTTACATTTGTTTAAGGGCATTGGTAGGTCGAAAGGTTCCACAAAATCCATTTTTTTGTTTTTAATGTTAAAAAATTATATAATTCTTCAGCTTTAAAATTATATATAACAAAGGTTGTCAGCTGGTATTAAATTCCTTTAATTCGTCAATTTAAAGATGGCGGCGTAATGATACGCCCACTTCCTGAGAATGGCGCTTAATCTTTGATCGTGATTTCCCAAAACCTAGATTTTTCATACTTTAGGTGCATGTTTCGCAAAAACTATAAAAGATATTGACACAAAATTTATAATGGTTATTTGTCAATATTCCTTGAACACACTCAGCTAACATTTATATTCATGTGATTTATAAAATGGACGAAAACAAATATCGAGTCCTTGAAAATATCTTTTTTTACTCAAAATTAATTAATTTTTCATGTGCATAGTATAAACTATATGTGATTTTAATTCAGCCGATATTATAAAACTATATCTTAGGTTATTTAGTATAAAACTTGGTGCATGTAGCTTTAAATTCCTACAAGTAAAGTGCACCTGAAATATAGGGTGCAATATTTTTTTCAGGGCACACGGTGTGATTTATGCCCCTTTTGCATGGACCTATGTGAACGTAATTTAAATATTATACAGTAGTTAAATTTACACATTCTTATACAGTCATCATACCGAATTCCAATTTCTGATAATGTTTAGTTTTCTATATATTTAAATTTTAATATTGGTAAATATTAGAATTGTTTGGGTAAAAATAACCTCCCAGTGCCCTTAAAAAAGGAATACAGTTTAACAAGAATATTTGAAGCCTATTTAGGTAAAATTCTAAGGAGTTGTTTGACAGTTACTAATAGGTGCACCAGTACTAGGCTTGCTTGCGGTTTATTTACTAACTTTGAAAACCACGTGATGGGTTCTTAAAAGATAACCACTTTACTGAATGTAGGGTACAAAATGCAACTGCAGCATAGCACGTGTGTGCTTTTCTTCACTGACAGTTAATGATTCTTTTCTTTCTAGTCAGGCGCCTTATCTCTCCATATCTCCGAAACCAGATGTACTACAAACATGGGGTTTGTATAGTATCCCTCAGAAAAAATAGCTCTTTAACATGGGTAAAACAAAATAATTATTTAATTGGTATCTTTAGAGCGTGCAAAGAAATTAGCCGCATGGTTCGGCATAGCGAGCCAGTATGCATGCTTAACTGTACAGCGTTGCACGCACTGTATTGGCTAATAGCCATAGAACAGCCACGCCTAGCCCAGCCTTAAGTCCATTCCTATTTTGTAGCTACCTTAATCAGTGGCTCTTTCACTGCCCTCCGTTGATAGCTCAGGGATGTACAATGTATCTGTTTCAGACCTCCGCTTGTATCTGTCTAAAACTTCTGCCCCTTATGTTTCGCCATTTTCCATTATGAGAAATGTTCTCAGAACCTATAATCTATATTCTAAATGTAGGTTAGTAAAACAAGAAATTCAAGTTGTTCAAAAATCAGGAGTTCCACTTCAATATCCGAACGCAGTAAGAGATTTTTTTTTTTTCGTGATGAAGAGATGCATTAAATTAATATACACACTTTGCGGAATGGGACGATAAACAGACAAACCCTCCGAATCATTTATTCTCATTCAAATTTTACATGCAGTTCAAAACAGGGAAAAAATCGTTTTATTGCACAGGCACACAATGATCCATTCTTTGTGCGCATCCCGTATTCACCGCTGGATGTCAATATTCGAGCATAATAAATTAAATACGATCACTAATTAGCAAACTCAGGCTCATTAGTTCTACCTACATAATGAAAAGATGAACATCAGTCATATAGGGGATAACATGAGCTTTGTTTCATACACGCTAAGATGCAACTGTAACATGTTTTCAAACATGTTTCCTGTTTCTCTGAGATACATAAAGCTCACATTGTCACTGATATGACTTTTGTACCTCACATTTTCTCAGTTGTATATTATGTGGCTGTAGTTAAATTTCCAGGAAAGAAATTCCTGGACTGCTATATGCGGATGACTTAATGGTAGGATCTATAACGATAGTAAGATTGCAGAAGGCAATAAATGAAATCCAGAAATTTTGTGAAGAGTGGGGAATAAAAATAAACATAAATAAATCGAAAGTTGTGGTCTTCAAGAAGGGAGTTAAACTAAAAAAGGTTGAAAAGTGGGTACTAAATGGCAAAAGGGTAGAAGTGGTCAGTGAACTTGAATACTTAGGAGTAAGGTTGAATAATAATGGAAAGTGGGGAGCAAACAGGAGAAAAATTGAAGCAAAAGGAAGGGTGGCAATGAATGGAATAAGAATATGCAAATATAAACTAGAAATGACAACCAAGTGGTTAGAAAGAATGTACGAAGCACTAATTGAATCCAAAATGTTGTATGCGGTGGATATCTGGGGGGCACAGAGGTAAACAAAACGGTGGAGCAAAACTACAGAAGGTCAGCACCTAGGGAAGTAGCTTTAGTAGAATTAGGAAACACAAGAAGAAATGGAATAATAATGGAAAGAATAATAACATTTTGGTATAGGTATTTGGCCAAAGAAGAAGGGGACATTATACATAAGGCAGCAAAAAAGATTAGAGAACTAAAATAGTTGGTGGGCAGAGATAGGAGGAATTATGGAAAAAATAGGAATGGGAGATATATGCAGATTAGAGGAAAATAATACATGCAATGTAGGTAAATTAGTAAAATGCATAATAGAAGATATAGAAAGACAGGAAATATGGGAAAGTCTAGAAATATGAAATAATTACAATTTTACAAGTAAATAACACGAAATTGGGGAGGAGAAGCATATGTAGATTACTGTAATATGCAAGAGAGGGAAGGGTTAGCATGGATGAGAACATGAACAATATTTCTAAGAGGGATAAGAGGCAGCGAAAAGGGAATTTGTGAGTTGTGTGGGGGAAAAGAAAGCATAGAACACTATGTAACAGAATGCGAGGAGGTTGCAATGTGGAGAAAACGTTTTGGCAGGAAAAATGGGAGAAAGTAGAGAAGAGGATAGTAGTTATAAAAATGTTAACGGGCAGGTAGGAAAAAAAGGTAAGAAGTACTGGTGAGTTCTTGCAGAAAGTAAAGGAAAAATGGGCCAGAAATTTAAAAAATGTAAGAAAGGGAGAGGAGGAAGAAGAATGGGACTAATTAAGTAACAAGGAGGTATGGAGTTTAAGAGCTACCTGGCAGAGCAAAAGACCAGGGCTTCATGTAAGCCAAGGTAGCAACAAATAAATGTGGCCAAAAGTAATTTAAAATTGCTGCTAATGTACAATATGTTATTGGCATCGTTAGGATGAATGTCCTAGAGTAAATAGTTGCATACAGTACTGTAGATGAATGAATGGAATGATTAAAATTTTGTTCAAACAACCTAAAGCATAAAATAACTCGTCGTTATTTTACTTAGGATAAGAGATGCAGTGCGATCCATACAAAACCTGAACTATTTAAATAGGCCATAATTTCTGTTTGAAAGCTCGTAGAATGTGGAAATTTGTTTTAATGGTCTCGGTGGCTCTGGAAGAATAGACGACACTGGCAATTGCAGACAGTTGACAGTCTTAAATGTCCATTTTCTTTGATACAACTGAAGTTTATATGGGTATCTCCAAGACATTTGAGGAGCAGCTGGATGATATCGAATTGACAGAAGGTAATTTCCAGAAAAATGGAGCAACGTGTCATACATCTAATGACACCATGGAACTTGTAATCAGTTTCTTTGATAATCGAATAATCTCAAAAGATCTGTGGCCACCCAGATCCCCTGTCCTAACCTCACAGGATTTTGTTCTTATGGGGGTATCTAAATAATAGAGAGTACAAGAATAGGCCACGGACAATTGAGGTTCTCAAGGAATCCATTCGAACCGAAATAAGTAATATTGGCGAGGATACTCTCCGTAAAACGTCAGAGAATATGGTGAGACGTGTGCAAACATGTATACATGCTGATGGGGGACACTTCCAACATTTTCTCTGAGATGTACATAGTGTAATGCAATATCCCAATTGTGTATTATATTCTTCCAAAGTTGCACGCGTGTCCTAATATTGGTTGAAAAGTTATGGCCTACCGAAATGGTTCAGGTTTACATGGATCACACTATAGTACCAAAATATAACCTTATCCAGGGAATTCAACCTAGTCAAGATTCGAATTTTGAATATGGCCATTATTTGTGAATTACAAGGCGTGTCCGTAAAATAAGGTCTCCAATTTTATATAAAATAGAAAACATATTTCTTGTCAATAAATGTTACATTGATGTAAAGGCGGAACTTACAGCTATTTTTCAACGTAATCACCATTGCGATCGATGCACTTTTGCATGCGCTGTGGCAGTTTTTGTATACCCTTGTCATAGCACTCTCCCGCTAAGTTGCGCAGATAGCGCTCAACCTCGTTTTTCAAATCATCGTGGTCCGGAAATGTGTTCCACCCAGGTGTGACTTCAACTCAGGAAACAGATGATAATCACTAGGTGCTAAGCCTGGATTGTAGGGGGGATGTGCCATCCGAACTGGGCCAGGAGATCATCCGTTGCATCTGCAGTATGGAGAGGAACGTTGTCGTGATGAAAAATCACTCCCTTCGTTAGCATTCACCTCCTTCGATTTTGAATGGCACGTCGCAATTTTTTAAAGACTCACAGTAGCTAGCGGCGTTTATTGTGTTGTGCCGGTAGGCATAAACTCGCACAGCAATACACCTTTTCTGTCCCAGAACACACTGGCCACCACTTTCCCGGCAGAAAATGTCTGTTTGAACCTTCGCGGCTTCGACAAATTTGAATGCCGTCACTGACGAGAACGTTCTTTGGTTTTTGGTGTTGTGTAGTGCACCCAGGTTTCATCGCCAGTGACAATTGAATCCAACAATTCCTCGCTCTGTTCTGAATAGCGCTCCAGGAATCGGTGGGCCGCTTCAACACGTTGCCGTTTATGGTCTTCGGTGAGTATTTTTGGAATCCAGCTCGCACACACCTTTCGATAATGCAGATGTTCGGTCAAAATCTTGTCAATCGTAGTCTTACTGACTTCAGGGACAAGTTCGCACAGCTCGCGAACTGTCACACGCCGATCTTTAAACATTTCTTGCTCCAATTTTGCAATTGTTTCGGCTGAAACCGAAGGCCGACCAGAACGCTGTTCGTCATGGGCGTCTGTACCTCCGACTTTGAAATCTCTGACCCACTTTCGCACGTTTTTGACGTCCATACGCTGTGGCCCATAGACTTCGCATAACTGACGATGAATTTCGGTGGGGGTAGTGCCCTTGGCCCTCAAAAAAAAAAAAAGATCACTGCACAAAACTCGCACTTGGCGGCGGAAGTGATAGGAAGCTCAATCGCAAACGGCTGCCCAGCCAAGACTAATGGTTGCAACGGGTTCGTTGTGGTGGGGATTTGAAGGGCAGAAACCAAGCTACGCGCCAGTGTTGCCGAGTCTCGCGTTATAGCGTTCCTCATGGCTTCAGCACCTTGGAGACTTTATTTTACGGACACGCCTCGTATTAAGGCTAATACTTAAGAGTTAAACATACAGAAGCTCTCTAAAACTTCTTCTTCTTCTTCTTCTTCTTCTTCTTCTTCTTCTTCTTCTTCTTCTTCTTCTTCTTCTTCTTCTTCTTCTTCTTCTTCTTCTTCTTCTTCTTCTTCTTCTTCTTCTTCTTCTTCTTCTTCTTCTTCTTCTTCTTCTTCTTCTTCTTCTTCTCCAACGCGGTTTAGGCCATTTAGTTTTATCCGGCTCCAAAGTCTTGCTCCTATTTTCTTTTCCTCGGTCTTCCTTTCTCGTTCTTGTGGTTGGTAATTATGTGCTATTTTAGGAGTTCTATTCTCTTGTAAGTAATCTATTTAGATGCTGCTTCCAGTTTGCTCTGTATTCCATTACTGATTTATTTAATTCTGCTATTTTCAATTGTCTCATTTCATCATTTTGTATTTTGTGTTGTCTTGTATATCCAGCTACGCTTCTAAGGAACTTCATTTCTGCTGTTTGTATATTTGTTTTATGTTGTACCGTCATTGTCGATGTTTCGGAAACATACGTTGCAAATGGGATAGCCAGTGCCTTTTACAATTTTATTATTCAATATTTCCTTGCTTTATTCTTTAGTGTTCATTTTATTGTACCCTTTATATAGTTAAATTTATTTAATTTTTATCGCTGTCTGCTTCCAATATGATGATACTTTACACCCGAGGAAATTAAGTTTTGACACTTGTTCGATAATTTTATTTTCTACAACTATTTTATAACACACTGGGCAAATACCTCTAAATGCCATAGTTGTTGTTTTGCCTATAGATATTTCTAATATATATATTTTTGCTATTTGATATAACTTATATGCCATATTTTGAAAAACATTCTTGCTTTTTGCCATTACTTGATCATTTGTGAAAACCATTGCTTTTACTGTTCTTGTTCCTAGATTGCTTGCTCCAGTCGTTTGCTGTTTTCATGATTTGATCATGTATTCTATATATAACATAGAATTATTGACATTGGACAACTTTGTTTCACTCATTTTGAATTTAGTATTGGTTGTCAGTTACTGCATATAAGTGTTCTATTACATTTATTAAATATTTTGGTATTGATTTTTCTCTAGGATTTCCTATAATTGTAATATAGATATTTTATCAAAGGCTTTTTCGTAATCTTTAAAGAAAGTTTGCATTTCCAGGATAAATCTTTTCCGTCTTTCAATTATATGTTTGAGGGAGAACTTATTATACAACTTCGTCCTTTCCCAAAACCTGCCTGTTCTTCTATTAAAACTGTTTCTCTTTCTCTTTCTCTAAAACAAGTTACTTAATACAAGTAGAAGTTTCTAAATGTTTCTGAAACCAAATCTGTTGAAAGTTGTTTTCTGTGAATGATTGAACCAACAATATACTGCGTTAGAATAACTAATAATTGATTACAAAATCCAGCAAGAAACTATAACTTTGAATGTCAATCACAGATGTAAACCTAAGGTAACCCCCATACCCAGTTCTACACGAAACAGGATCCAACTCGTAACAAAGTTTCAAAACGTCACGATCATATTCGGCTTCAGTTTTGTATACAACATCAGTTATGCGAAGTGCTAGTGGCTGTGGGCGCTTAAAGTGCTGTATATTTCGATGAGCAACCAGGTAAGTTCAGTTAATGTTGCAAGTAAAGTTAAAAATAAAAGTTAATTATAAAATAAACATATAAATGCTATTTGCAGGTAAGAGTACAAGCTTTTGTAAAAATGGAGACATTTTGGAGACAGACATTCTGGAGTCAGGTGAGAGCAATCCCGTTCCAAATGGTCGCCGCAGACTTCAAGAACACCAACCATCCCCTCATCAGTACCATAAAAATTCCGCTACAAAATGGAAGAAATAAAACAAGACTTCAGCCCTCTTCACTAGTCCTACAAACCTGAAGTAGGACAGAAGAAGGTAGGAGATAGGAAATATGTAGCAGGTATTGTCTGTTTGATAAGAAACTGTAAGAAAAATAATATAAGAAAGTAATATATGAAGTAAAATTAATACAATTTAATATACCTGCACCTTAGCTTTCAACCCCCGACTCGGGGAACTACGAAAAGTGAATGATCAGAGCGGTCGGGACGACCGAAATCGAACCCTTGACCTAAGAATGAGAGCTTCAGACGTTATGATGGAACAATAAGGAGATAATTTTAACCAATTTTAACCACAAAATATTTTGTCAAACTTCTTCACATCCCTAGCTACAAAATATCAGTTCCGTAATTGCAGCGTTATAGAGAGAAGTTTCATGCAGAGGACGTAGGAATATGCACTAGCAAGTTCCGGAGTAAGTTACACAAATTGGAATCAGTTGTTTTGTTCCAAATAATTTCCCTAAGTCCTTAAAGCTTACATAGTGTAAAGTTGTACCTCTTATAATCGAAAATGTTCACCTGGTACACTACAAGCGAGGTCACGTGAGTTCATAGAAGGTTTAATAACAAAGATCAGGCCTACTAGTGGAGTTTAAGAGCTTTGAGAACACGTGTTCTTTAGCGTGCGTCTGGTCTTTGTAAGTAACGCTCTCAGCTTACATTAGGGATCGACGCCTTTGATCCTGCACTACCAAGAATTGGAGCCATAAATAATAAGTTGCTAAAACACGCCACGGTACCTTCCCAACTTGAAAGAGAACATTGTTAATTATAAACTCAAAGCGCGGAGGTAGATTTGTCAATGTGCACTAGGTTTTAATCTTAGCCTTTGATTTGTTGGCATTCGTTCAAAAGGCTTGGATAATCTATTCAAAGGGAACGGATAGGAATTATTCCAATAAATATTATAACATCTACATATTGTTTTCCGTAATCAATGGGTTTATTTAGTACCTCAGATATCCAGATATCCATCAGGTTCTTTTAGTATAAGATAGCGTTATGGAAACGCATTTTCTGGTTAAATTCATGAATACACATTGTTCCACGAAAGACCCGCTGTTCATTTAAAAGAGAAATGGAATGCATATAAATTTGATAGTCGACACGAAAAATTTAATGCCACGGCAGGAATTTGAACCACGGATCTAAAGGATTTGGTCCAGTCGCTCTTACCAATTGAGCTACCTTGGCCAGTTTGCCGTCATGACATTAAATTATCCAATTGACTCATATATTTCCCCGGTAAAGCACTAAGGGCTCTCGCATCCGAGATACATCATTTGTGGCGACTTACTACTGTAAGTACTTGAGTCCCAGGCTTCATCAGTTATGAAGGCTTCAACTCTTATTATTTAAGACATGTTGACATAAAGATATGACTCTCGCTAAGACATGTCGACTTTATCAATCCTATACCTTAGCCTGTATATGGCTAGTGTGAAGAAATGATTAAGTTACATCAACTAAAGCACATAAATTTACCTAAGTCAAGACACCAGCTTAAACACTTCATCATTTGTGTCAAAACTAATGATGCAACAAACCAAGTGGGATAGCTCAGGTCTATGGCCCACAATCGAGAGCCCTGGTTCGATTCCCGGGGCCAACTTAGCTGACTCATGAGTTTTTGGGGGTTTCCCGTGTCGGTAGGCGAATGCTGGTCCAGTCCCTCAATTTTCATCTCCATTATGATTGCATATCATCTCTCATCAGGTGGGCCCTTTCAGTGCAAAGTGTCGGCGGGAGACTCGGCGGTGCATGACAGAATGATATGCTCTGAACCACTTCCTCGTCCAGTAGGTCGGTTGCCGGTCTCCACACCGACTACTGGGACCGCCTTCGAACCACAGTACGTGGGAATGTCCGTTGTCTTGGCCTGCCTGGCCAGGTTTCCATCTAAGTAAATGTAGGGATCCTACCCTCTACACTGTAGTGACTCCTTGGGACTGCCGCCTTCTGTCTCCTCTCGTCTCAACTTTCCTCCCGGGGATGCCCCACTTGGGTGCATAAGGCACAATAATTCAAGATTGGTCACAGTGCCGAATCCCCTCCGAAAAAATGAAGCAACACTGTATGCAACACATAGAATAGTTGAACATATTAATTAAAGTGACACAAATATTTCCTCGTAGGTATATAAATAAAATGTTGGTATAGGTATTTTGGCAAAAAAGAAGGGGAACTTATGAAATTATGCATAAACTCAAATAGTTGGTGGGCAGAGATAGGAGGTATTATGGAAAAAAAAGTGAATGGAGATATATGTAGATTAGAGGAAAGGAATACAAGCAATGTGAGTAAATTGTTAAAGTGCAGAATAGAAGATGTAGAAAGGCAGGAAATATGGGGAAGTCTAGAAAAATATGAAATCATTACAATTTCACAAGCAAATAAAACCAAATTGGGGACGAGAAGCATATGTAGACTACTGCAATAGGCAAGAGAGTGGGGGAAAAGAAAACATAAAACACTATCTAACAGAATGCGAGGAGGTTGCAATGTGGAGAAAAATGGTTTGTGAAGAAAAGTGGGAGAAAATAGAGAAGAGGATAGCAGCTCTGAAAGTGTTAAAGGGAAAGTAGTGGTGAGTTGCTGCAGAAAGTAAAAGAAACTGGGCCAGAAATGTAAAGGATAAAAGACAGTAAAATGGGGGGTGATGGGGCTAATTGAGTAACAAGGAGGCATGGAGGTTAAGAGCTACCTGGCAGAGCAGAAGACCAGGGTGTCATGTAAGCCAAGGTAGCAACAAGGTAAAGACAAATAAATGTAGCCAAAAGTTATAAATTGAAAAATTGTGGAATATGACAGTAAATAATTCAATTCATAAAGAAAAGGAAAAAACAATGACACTTTGTGGTTTCGTAGAATTAAAAGTCCGATTTGCAGATATTCCAAATACTCTTTATTTCCGTAGAAATACACTGTACAATTCTCACGTAACAACATTACATCACATATACAACACAATCTACCAAGGTCGATGAGCACAACAACAGCTTCTGAGCCCGCCTCGGTGGCGTGGTGGTAGCATATCTGCCTCACGTTCAAGCGGTCCCGAGTTTGAATCTAGGTCAGGGTGAGTTACCTGGATAAAGTTTTTCTTGGGTTTTTCCCTTATCCTGAAAAACGAATGTCGGATAACTCTAAGCTGTATGGACCCTGGGCTCATTTGAGTATCATTTCACCCATTCCATTCATCGTCCGATATCACTTAACGTTGGAGGACGTAAATTACAAAAAAACAGCTTATGATTACACCTTTTTACAACATGGGCTCTCGTTACAACATCTGCTCACTACTGTTTACGACTGACTCTTGGCGAGTCGTCCCCTTCTTAAATAACTCATTGATAAATTCGAGAGATTTCTGGAACAAACAAGAAATGAACTGTTCTATCACCTTCCAGAAGCGTAACTTAATCTGTGCCGGCAAGTCCTTTATCTCCGGTGCTATGTTTATCTGCTTATGTAAGCTCTTTATCTCCGTGAAACACTATCCGTCTGTTACTTATATGCGCCGAACCTTTTATGTCCGTTGCCACGACAACAATGAAAAAAAATGCTGGAGAGAGAAAAGCTGCACCTTTTTTTGTAAGTTGTCACGTTTATTAGCTTTAAATATCGATATTTACAAAGAAATTAGGAATTATTGGTAAATATTTATAATTCTTAAATAATATCTTGTCAAACCCTAGTCTGGAGAGAAAGCGGAGACAAAGATATTTCTATTTTTGAACTATTTTCTCTTAAAAAGCACCAGCTATCTCCTTCTGTAACATAACTGTGAAATTTCAGTAGTGGAGGAAAAGAGCGAAGTAAAGGCAAACGTGATGTGGAAGCGAGGAATTGGGAGTGATAAAAGCGGTTAACCAATATAAACCACCATCCCGTACATTTGTCAGTATACGCCAATCAAAAATATGAATATGATCCGTGAGTATTTCCAGATGTGATAAGTTAATTATCTATATCCCAATCAAAAATATATAATTAAAAGCTTTTCTAAAAGTCCTGTATCATCAATGCAATCATTTCGTAAATTACCAATAAGCCACTAATTGCAATTAACAAATTTAATATCAACAAAGTTAAAGGGCACAGATGTGCTGTAAAATATGCACAGATCAAAAGTTCCCATCCCATACCTTTCATCGTATTCGCAGGTTACTTCATATTTATGATATAAATGGTGAAGAGCCCTGCTGAACTCACTATTCTTGCAAAAGTAAGTTGTTGAAACTTTAATACACACATTTGATTTATTTGTACATTATTCATAAGATTTGGGACAGCAACGCCAGAACTCCTGGCAATAGTAATACGTATCTTTACTGGATAAAAAGAAAGAATGAGCGTCCTTATGCTTAAGTTGATAGAAAACTTACCTTATGTTCCAAGACCGTGTTAGACTCTTGGTTGGGCTAGAGAAAATTGTTCCGATAAGCCATCTACAGAAAATCTAGAATACAGTGCGTTATTTAGGAACCAGTTAGGCCGCAACAGAATTGCAGCTGGGCTGAAGTATGAATAGCTGATCTACACGAATTTTATATGGGATACATCAGGGGAAGACAAGTACTGGTGGTGTGACGCAAGCTCTGTCAGCCCTCACCGCCAAATATGCTCCCGAACGAAAGGTAGTTTAGGGTGTGACGTCACTGCGCTGACTTCTGCTACCCAAGAGGAAGGACAAGTTGGATGTGTTGAGGTTCCGACAGCGTGGGAAAGACAGGAAAGGTATTGGGAATTAATAATATGTACAGCTTCCATCTTGGATGTTGTAATATTAATGCTGACTGATTTAACTGCACACTTGGTCACAGTTTATAAACAATTACATTTTGCCTCTGTGCTATGAGAAAATATATAAAACTTCAACTCGTATTTTAGTTAATCGATGGAAATTCATCATTTCTCCACACTAGCCGTGTCTAGACAGATAGAGTCAACATGAAAAATTCAATGCCATCGCCGGGATTTGAACCACGGATCTCCTGGTTTCCGTCCAGTCGCTCTTAACCTTTGAGCTACAATGGCCAACGTGCCGTCTTGATATTAAATTCTCCAGTTGACTTGTATATTTTCCCGGTAGACCACTAGGGGCTCTCGCATCCGAGATACACCGTTTGTGGCGACTTACTGTCGTAAGTACTTAAGTCCCAGGCATCATTATTTAACTCTTATTATTTTAGTTAATTAATCATTTCTCCACACAGTTTTTGTCAACTGGAGAATTTAATGTCAGGACGGCACGTTGGCCATGGTAGCTCAAAGGAAAAGAGCGACTGGACGGACACCAGGGGATCCGTGGTTCAAATCCCTGCCATGGCATTGAATTTTTCATGTTGACTCTATCTATCAAAACCTTAGCCTATACACGGCTAGTGTGGAGAAATGATTAATTTCCACCAATTAACTAAAATAATAAGAGTTAAATGATGAAGCCTGGGACTCAAGTACTTGCGATAGTAAGTCACCACAAACGGTGTATCTGGAATGCGAGAGCCCCTAGTGGTCTACCGGGGAAATATACGAGTCAAATGGAGAATTTAATATCAGGACGGCACGTTGGCCATGGTAGCTCAAAGGTTAAGAGCGACTGGACGGAAACCAGGAGATCCGTGGTTCAAATCCCGACCATGGCATTGAATTTTTCATGTTGACTCTATCTTCAACACGTAGTTTATCTGTAAGACAGGCATGTTATAAATTAAATAAAATAAAACATAAATTAATTTCCTCTGCAAATTAGACGAGACTCACTCAGAGCAGAATTACGTGGACATTTTCCGACACTTACTGTTTCGTTTTTCTATAACTAGTTTATCAATGTCAAGACGTAATATCTCGAAATTTATAATCGAAGACTGCATGTTAGACTGTGATACGACAAGATACTTCGTGGTTTGGACTTTGTTAATTTCATAACAGAAAGAAATTCTTCGCACACATATGTCGAGCCAAACATACACAATGTCCGTGCGGCAAGTGAGTACAACCTCGGAAATCTGGTTTGGGGGACAATCTTGTAAAACTCAGCCAAGACTGTCTTGTGTGTATATTTGTCCTCCAATAAATCGTTACATTGTAAATTTAACAGTTCCGTTAGTTACGAGGCAGCTACACCTCACATCGCCATTAATATAGGCAACTTGGTGCTACAGTGCTCTTGCCTGACGTCACACGCACTGCAGGCCTCGCTCCCGGCTGAAATACGTCCCAACTAGCTTCCTCTGTGATACATTGACTCTCAATGCTTTTGCCTTCAGCTTAAAGGATTTTTGGTACCTATTTAGTACAGGAAACATTTTCATCTGTAACATGCCAACAAATATTACAATTAGTGATTGGATTTTGAAAATTATTTTAATTTTATTATGTTCATAATCAATTGAAATATGCAAAAAAAGTATTACAATCAGTGGTTAGAGTGAACATGAAAAATTCAACGCCACGGCCGGGCTTTGAACCACGGTTCTCCTGATTTCCGTCCAGTCGCTCTAACTCATTAAGCTACCATAGCCAACTTGCCGTCATGACATTAAATTATCCATCTGACTCGTGTATTTCCCATTTATCTATCAAAAACCGTAGCCTATATACGGCTAGTTTGAAGAAATGATTAATTTCCATCAATTAACTAAAATAATATACCGGGGAAATATATGAGTCAAGTGGAGAATTTAATGTCATGATGGCAAGTTGACTATGGTAGCTCAATGGCTTAGAGCGACTGGACGGAAACCAGGAGATCCGTGGTTCAAATCCCGGCCATGGCATTGCATTTTCTAACCTTAGCCTATGTACGGCTAGTGTGAAGCAATGGTTAATTTCGATCAATTAACTAAAATTATAATTAGTGCTTGGTATTTTTAAAATAGTTTTCACTTTATTGTTTTCATAATCCACTGAAATTTATAATGGTTTTTCAAACTTTCCATGTGTGGTATTTACGAAGCTATTTGAAAGAAGTTATTGCATTTCACCCAAAAAGTTAAATAACGACATTCTGCTCCAAATATACTTTTGAGGTCTTCTTTATAAGTATATACACATACGAACATTCGAAAGAGTATGTGCTCCTAGACTAGATATGTATAGCAAAATACTTTTTGTGAATCTGCCCTACGACTTAAAATTGGAATAGATATATCTTTCATAAAGTTTCCACATTTATCTAACGCTAAATTTATAGCTGTATTATACAGCTGTATAGGAATTTAAATGAAAACTATAAATCAATGAGCGATGTTTAGTTCTGTAATTCCCAATTCAACCGATCAGATAATTGAAAAGTAGGGGATGTGCGCAGTATGACACTAGAATACCATATAAAATAAACTGAAAATGAATTTTCTGTAATATTATAATTTTGGACCAACATATTTTATTTAAACGCCCCTTATAAATGTGTTAAAAAGTGTAACATTATTAGATCGTTCGTTCCATCCTTTGGGTGTAGAAGTAGCAAGAAAGAGGCTATTTGTTTAAGCGTACTCGTACACTTCTCCAACTGCTTTGATCTATAAGTACAGCTGATCCACATAAACCTGAACCAGAACTGTTGAACCAATTATAGAACACACCTGCAACTTTGGGAGAATATAATACACATTTGGGAGATACATTACAGTATTTACATCTCAGAGAAAATGGTGGAAGTGCTCTACACTAGAATCTATACATGTTTGCAATCGTCTCACCATATTCTCTGAAGTTTTACGGAGAGTATCCTCATATCCTCACCAATATTACTTATTTCGGTTCGAATGGATTGCTCAAGAACATCAATTGTACGTGGCCTATTGTTGTACGCTGTTTTTAGATACCCCCACAAAAAAAGAATCCGGTGAGGTTAGGTCAGGGGATCTGAGGGGCCACACATCTTTCGAGATCCTTCATATATCAAAGAATCTGGTTAAAAGTTTCATGATGTCATTAGCTGTACGGCACATTGCTGCATCTTGCTGTAGATAACCTCTCAATTCGATATCATCCAGCTGCTTTACAAATGTCTTGAAGATATCCATTTAAACTTCAGTGTCTACAGTCGTATCAAAGAAATTGGGACATTTAAGATTGTCAACAATTGTCAGTTTTGTAAATTCTTCCAGAGCCACTAAGATCATTAAATCAAATTTCTACATTCCACGAGGTTTCCGAGGGAAATTATGGACTATTGAAGTAACTCAGGTTTATCTGAATCGCACTGTATTTAGATAAATAGTAATAAAGCATGGGAACTGAGGGCTGGAGGGAGGGAAGCTATACTTTTTATTAACAGCTTAATTCATATTGTTGTTGTTTCCAAATGCTAGGCTTTGGCAATGAAGCCATTAGCTCTCTTGCTCTCCAATATTTCTGTGTAGTGGGTCCGGCAGGTTAAAAGATGTTCTTCAGTCATTTCCTCTTCTTTGTTGCACAGAGGACAATTTGGACTTGTATAACTTCCTATTCTGTGTAAGTGTTTGGCCAAATAATCCTGTTCCGTAGGTAATCTAAAATTTGCTACTGCAGCTTTACGTGGGATTTCTGGAACAATTTCTAGATGTTTAACTAAAATGTTCCATTTTTTATCTTTGGCTTTGTTAGATATTGATTGGTTTTGTTTGTTTTTATATTTGCTTTTGATTAATATTTTTACGTATGTAAAGGGTAAGTTTTTACTTTTGTTCTGAATTAAATGGCAACTTTTTTGGCAAGAAAATCAGCTGATTCATTTCCAGCAATTCCACAATGTGCAGGTATCCACTGTAATATAATTCTTTTCTGTAGTTTTTGAAGTTGTTGGATCATGTTGTGACATTCTTTAATTTGGTTTGACCTCATTTTATATGAACTTATTGCACGTAATGCTGCCTTAGAATCAGAAAATTTGATAGATTTTTTGAATTTATCTATTCTGTATAGAAGGTATTGGAGTGAAATATGAATAGCCGTTACTTCTGCATCAGAATTTGTTGTGTGGTATCCTGCTGGTTGATAGAATGAGAACAGTGCACACTTAATTCCTGCTCCTGAGTTGTTGTCCAAGTTAGATCCATCTGTGTAGATATGTAACCATTCTTCAGGTGGGTATCGATTGTTCACAGTTTAAAATGTTAGTGCTTTTAGTAAAGATTTGGAAGTTTCAGATTTTGTAACTGCTTGTTCTAAATCTAATTTAATATTAATTGGTTCAAAAGTCAGTGTGTTTTCTTTGATTAAAATGTTTTCTTTAGAATTAGGAAGATTCAACTTAAGTCATATAGGACACTTTTTCTGTACTCAAGTGTACAAAACTCCAAAAAATGTGGCTCATTAATGATTCTTTGCCCTTCGTTTGTCAAAAGGCCTCCATGTATCACATACGGCAAAAACCACACGAACGAATTCACTGTTTTACTTAACGAAACAAATGAGGTGGAAGAAAATCAAAGCGCCACGGAAATCCGATAATACTTCACAGAAGTCAATAGTTATCGACTTGTCTATACCAAAGCTGGATCGCTTGGGGACTAGGGTTGGTTTTTGTGTCCATCCCGCCACATGCAGAATTTTGTGGCAGTGATTTTGATGTAGCAAAACTTGTAAAAAAGGTCCTCCCCTCCCTTTCATTGTGAGCTGGTACATAATGGACGGAGCGTGACACAGAAAAGCCACGCAAAGGGCACGTTTAAAAATATATAATATGACATTGCTAATGGCGCAACCAATCTGTTTATTCTTCTGGGGTTCAAAATGCTGGATTAAATATAAACGTTTTGTTTTGTTTACTTTTGCTTTGGAGGGAGACATTCGTGCGCTTTTATTTTTTTGTTCTGAATGTATTGGGCAGTTTGCCGCGCGCACTACATTCCACTGACGATGAAGCCATTCAAATAAATTTTTGGGTACAGCATGCTTAAAATATTTACTGTGACCATTCAATGGAAGTGAAATAAAGGTTGCTGTGTTTTAAAACGTTTATAACACCTACATACATGTCTATCAAATGCGTTTTATTACTGCGATTTTTTTACAATAATTCATGGTTTAATACGCATATTTTGTGCAATAATAATGTTATTTTATCTGTATGCTTTCAAACAATAGTGAAACTAAAATTATATTATGAAATGCCACAAGGATTTGCTGTCATCTGATATAGATTTTGCTTAATTTTGGTACTGTTAGTATTGAAAGGGTAGAGCCAGGCTGAAAAATTCAATGAAATAGCGGGGATTTGAACTACGGATCTTCTGGTTTCCGTCTAGCCGCTCTGACCATTTGAGCTACTATGGCCAACATGCCGACATGACATTAAATTCTGCAACTGACTCGTGTTTCTCCCTGTAATTCTCATTTGGAGAATTTAATGTCATGTCGGTATGTTGGCCATTGTAGCTCAAATGGTTAGAGCGGCAGGACGGAAACCAGAAGATCCGTGGTTCAAATCCCCGCTATGGCATTGAATTTTTCAGTCTGGCTCTACACTTTCATAGTGCATCCTACACACGGCTAGTGTGAAAGAACGATTAATTTCAATTGTTAGTATTGTTACCTAACTTTACTTATCTAAACAACTTTACTGTAGAGCTGGCAACGTAGCTCAGTCGGTAGAGCACCTGCCTGCCGTGCTAGCGGTCCCGATATCGATTCCTGGCGGTGGGGGTGGGGACTTTTCTCCAACCAAGATAGTTCCTCATATTCCCAGAGTTTGGGAATATGAGTAAGAGTGTGAATGTGTGCGTGATCTAATGATTAAACACCTTCGGTGGGTTGACACCTTCGAGATGTTCCAAAGGAGAGCAGCCGCCGATATGACCATTGAAGTTAAAGGTGGGGTATAAATGGGGGGGGGGTGGCAGCTTTACTATATTTCGAGTCTCCCCTGTTGGATTGAGGTTTTCCCGTTTCCAATATAGGAGATTTCTGAACAATCCGCCGGTGTTTTGGGCTAGTCATCCATTACTCCTAAAATTGTGGATGAAGGTGCGAGATGTCGCCTAATCTATCTCCACTACTCCAGTTATTGCTTTAATTGTTTCGAGTACGCTGTCTCCTGTTTTTTGTTTCTAATTTTCATTAATTTTCATTTAAATATTCTCCCCTGAATGCGATGCACTTTTCCCAGCGTTTCTGCCAGTCTCCAAAGACTTGCTGGAAACAATTTTTGAAAGATCCTTCAAAATCGCCTCTGCAGCCTTCACCACTGCTTCTGACGATTGATAATACCTCCCACGGCGTTTCTTCAATTTAGGGAATAGAAAAAATTCACATGGGGCTAAATCCGGACTATAGGGGGGGGGGGGAACTAGGGATGCACTTCACGTAGATTTTTGCAACATATTCAGCAACATTGGCAATATGCGGCCGCGCATTATCGTGGTGCTGCATCCAGCCTGCTTCACGGAATTGTGGCCTTTTGCGCCTGATGTGGACTTGCAATGTTTTCAGGACATCCCTGTAGTATTGTCCAGTTACTATGTGTGCAGGTACAACATGCTGATAAACCATTTCATATACTATATAACATGTAGAATATCCTAAAATAAAAATGGTATCCTAAATATGGCGCACCTATCCTATAGCCATATTATTTATTATTGGTTAATTGTTGTTGTTGTTGTTGGAAAGTTTACCTGTGTAATTAAAAAGAAAACAAAAGAAGGAGCATTTTGCTGAAATAATAGAAGCATATTCCGGGTTACACTCACATTTTGCTCATTTGGGAAATGCCTTTCTGTACTGGGATATGAAATTAGCGATATTAGCAGCTTGGCCAATGACGTATGACTATGGTTATTATGGGGAGCGTAGCTAGTCCACTTCCAGGAGAAACATACGAACGAATTCAGCGCCATATCGATCGTTAATGCCTGCACAGCCAGCAGCAACAGTACACTCTGCCATGATGATGAATTTATAACAGAGGAAAATACACCTGCGAGTGCATCGAGGGAGTAATTCGAGAATCATGGATTTTTCACGGACAACAGAGAAGCACGGTATGCGTGTAACTTGATTTAATAAGTTGCTGTACACGCCGCCTCTGCAGCACACAGGCACTTTAAACTAACGTTGCAAAATTACGGAAAGGTGAATATAAGAAACAATATACTCACCAGTGCACAAACATTAACTAGACTAATATACAGTACATACACATATTTATTAAGATTAAGCAAATTAGAGAGTAAAATAGTGTTTGAGATATGAATTTGCAGCTCAAGGAGGGGTGAACGTGTAGTAGAAATTCAGAAGTTAATAAAAGGCCTACGTATTTTGAAGTCACCCAATTTTCTTTGTGCTTTACAGTCTTATATAATTGTTTACTGTGATCGATTATCGGCAGCCGTAGCGATTGAAGACCACTCTCAAGTTATAGATATAGTGGGTAATCTCAGTAAACCTTCCGCTTAGCGTTTCTGCACCTCACGGCGTGATTATTAGAGAAACAGTTGTAAAATCTGTATCAAATTTAGCAGACATATATAACTATCACATTTTTGACTGGCAATACTCAGAGACAGTTTAACTCTTGAAACTGTCGGCAATTATTTTAAATAAATTTTATTAACTTCCATTAAATTTAGTTGTGATTTAGCAGGGGTTACACACAACCGATAAGTAGAAGACGCCAGTTATGGATATTGGAAAGAAGATCAGAAACCACAGAAAGGAGAATCCCAGGAGGGGTAGAGGAGGTATATGGAGAGTATCAGAGAGGACAGACATACAGATGTATTTTTTTATCTTGAAAAGTGCAGAGCGATGCGCAGTGGTATCTGGACGAGTCCACCTTAGAACCGTTGCAACTGGAGAGGAGGGCAGGTCAGTTGCGTACCAGCTGCGAGCAAGTAAACACGTACAGAGCTACTCGGTAATACTACAGCTTGTTTCAAAATGTGCTTGTATCCTGGTTCCAAGAGCGCATTTATAAATGACGCCTCCTAGCAGTACATTAGGAAATAAAGTATTTCATTTAAAAACACGAGAAGTAATAACCAATATCCATAGATTTATAAAAAAGAAACAATGGTCTGGGTCAGCTACAAAAATCTGGGGAAGGGTATCTGAGGCAACAGTTGTGTCTGAAAGCAGTTTAGGATAGTTATTAAGGAAAGAAAAGCCATTGGTGTTAGTGCAACAACGTCCTTCTGTATGCCCAGTAAACAAAGATTAAGAACACGCACAAAATCTAATTTGGATGTTTTAATTCAGAAGTAGTTAGGCGAACTATGAATAATTTTAAAGCACAGATAAACAAAGACCAACTTTGAAGAAAGTGCTTATGAAGCTTAAAAATTCTACTGACTTCCAAGGCAGTGTCTGAACATTAAGAAGAGTTCTTTTGAAGCTAGGATTATTTGAAAAAAAAAAAAACAACATACAAAAAAAAAAAAAAAAAAAAAGCACTAAGCATGACAGGCAAATTTTAATCGAACATCGCATCATACGTGCAGAAAGGCTTAAGTATTTACGAAATATTCCGAGATATCGAAGTGCAGTTTATATGGATGAAACTTATATAAATACAGCACATACTGGACCATATGCCTGGAGTGAAATACGTTACAGGGACTTTGCAGCGATATTGAAAGGCCGACAGTTGTTTATCATGTCAGCTGGAGGAGAACAAGGTATTGTTGCAAATGCCTATGTACTATTAAAATCCAACAAAAGCGTGGAGATTACTACCATACTAAGAATTTCAACTTAGTTTATAAGAGCTGCAAAAACTGGCTTCGAGAATGAAATTTGTTTCTAGACACCTTATGCACTGCCCTCCCCTCTCGTAATCTTACGCGTGTGACGCATTGTGACGATAGGTGCACTATCCCCACCGCAGTTGCTACTCATCCCTACCGCGCAGGATTCCTGTCAAGATAAAATAATACATTTGTACCTGATTGTGCAGAAGAGGAAATATGACAACCCGGATATCTGGAACTTATGAACCAGTTCCAACTACTGATGCCAGTCCTTTTAGGAGATGGATACCAGTAGAAGGAAGTTTTGGATACCAGTTTCAGAAAAGGAAATTTTAAAAATATAGGAAACAGTCTTTCGTAGTTTATTATAGCAATTAAAACTGTAGTAAAAATGTATATTTGATTCAATTTAATTTAATGGAGCAGCTGGAAGGAGACTCTCGGTGGAGAAGTTTGGAGACGACTCGAAATCACGCACACAATTATTTGGCAACAACATCTATGAAATGGGGGGAAATAATAAATGTTTGAATCGCAGTATTATGTAAAACAGATCAAATAAAAGCCCGCACTATATATTATGCTCTATAACACACTCGGAAATTACCTTCTGATTGACTCTTATGCTGTGTATCATCAGCTGACAGAGGCTAGTTAAGTGACTGCCCATTCAGGTACCGTTAGAGGTATGGCGATATCTGCAGCTGAAGTGCTAATTTACACGTTTTTACATACACATACAAGTCCACTTCTTTATTTGCTAGTACTTCTTCTTCATCATCATCATCATCATCATCATCATCATCATCATCATCATCATCATCATCATCATCATCATCATCATCATCATCATCATCATCATCATCATCATCATCATCATCATCATCATCATCATCATCATCATCATCATCATCATCATCATCATCATCATCATCATCATCATCATCATCATCATCATCATCATCATCATCATCATCATCATCATCATCATCATCATCATCATCATCATCATCATCATCATCATCATCATCATCATCAAGGATAGGGCCCTGTGACCCGTTCCGTTACCTTCTAGCGTGGAGCTGGGCGTCCCACATCTCTCTTTCCCTTCGGCATATAATCTGAAACTCTTCTTGGAAGTCGTTCCACGTCCATTCTTAAAATATGATTTTTTTCATTCATTTTGTTCTTTATTATTTTACTATTTAAATTAAAAATCCCAAGCTCTTTTCTTATTTTTTCGTTTCTTACGTGGTCTATTCTGTTATAACCTGCCACACTTCTCAAAAGTCTCATCTCTGCCGATTCTAGCTGTTTGTGTTGGTTCTTTGCCAGTGTCCATATTTGGGAACCGTATGTTAACGTTGGGACTGCAATTACCTTATAAAATTGCATGTGTTTCCTTTCGCGTTTTCCTGTTCAGCGTTCTTATTATAGTACTAGTACTTCATTTGGAAAATTTTCAATACTGTTATATACCCAGTGACTTTGTAAGGATTTAATAATCCTAAGTGTTATCATGTATTCAAATACTGTCTTTCATTTCTCTAGGATATTGGTCTTCATTCCTCAGTCGGAGAGCGAGTAAATATGGCCAGCCATCAGTAGGCAGCACCTAACCAATTGAGCCAATCATACCAACCTCCCACCCAAAAAGGTAGATATTCCTAGATTGTGACAGTAATTAACTTAAGTAAATTACGGTTTTGTTGTATTTTAATATTAATTGAATTTTCTTTGATTTATGGTACAGTAGATAAAGTTTTATTTACTGAAATTGCGTGTTCGATTAATTAAAACTGCATAGCTTATATAATGAAGCCTCTTTGAGAGGTGAGACTTCTTATATTCAAAGTTATGATCATTGAATAATTTCCTACTATGCTCATGGAAACTGTACTGGGTATTAGGATTGTAAGGGCATGTAACTTAATATTGGTAACTCAAGTGGTTAAAGTGTGTAATTTGGATGAGTATAGTCAGACTGAAAAATTCAATGCCATAGCCGGGATTTGAACCATGGATTTCCCGCTCTCCATGCGGTTGCTCTAACTAACTGAGCTACTATGGCCAACATGCTGACATGATATTAAATTCTTCAACTGACTCATATGTTTCCCAGTAGACCACTAGGGGTTCTCATATGCTATGAGACACGCACCTTTTGTGGCGACTTACTATGCTGTAAGTACTTAAGTCCCAGGCTTCATAGTTAACCCACTATGTTTTTATTTTAGGTAAATTATTGGAAATAATCATTTCTTCCACACTAGTCGTGTGTAGGCTAAGGTTTCGTTGACTGAAAAATTCAATGCCATAGTCGGATTTGAACCACGGATCTCCCGCTCAGTTGTACAATTTAATGTCATGTCGGCAGGTTGGTCATAGTAGCTCAGAGGTTTAGAGTAATCGCACGGAGATCGGGAGATCCATGGTTCAAATCCCGGATGTGTCATTGAATTATTCACTCTGACTCTGCTCTTCCAAATCTTAGCCTACAATCGGCTAGTGTGGAAGAAATGATTATTTCCAAAGTGCATAATTGTTTGTTTCTCTTTATTTAAAAATTTACCCACAAAAGATTAATTTATTAGTTTTCTGCATGATGGTAACTAAACTTCTGAATCAACAACGCCTGTCACTTTATTTCCAGTTGATAATACCTCAGTGCGTGAACTGTTGGCCTAGATCAGGGCAGCCCGCCTTGGTAGCGTGGTGATAGCGTGTCTGCCTCACGTTCAAGATGTCCCGAGTTTGAATCTTGGCCAGGGTGAGTTATCTGGATAAGGTTTTTCCAGGGGTTTCCTTTATCCTGAAAGATGAATGTAGGTAACTCTAAGCTCTATGGATCCTGGGCTCATTAAAGCATCATTTAATCCATTGCATTCAGCGTCCGATATGACTTAACGTTGGAGGACGTAAATTGCAAAAAAAAAAAAAAAAAAAAAAAAAACTAGATCAGGGCAGCGAAGGAAGGCTCTATAAGTGTGAATTTACCCTCCCTCTTGTCGCCACCATTTTCACCTAACAGGCGAACATAGCCAACGAAATCGCTTGATTCTGTTTATTATGGTGTGGCAATCTTATCCACAGTTTGGTTTGCATGTGCAACGACGAATATTTAATGGGGCCTGGGAGAAGTTTTTATACGGCTTACTAACAGAGGATACATTATGAGCTTCACTCTAAGGAGGCATTTTAATTCGGCTCTTGCTGAGGGTTGTAAACCTCAAAGCAACACACCGATATGTAGTTCAGGAAAATATTTTTTGGATTTATAGACATATTTCTCAAGCTGCACCTTTTACTAAATGTAAAGAAATAATATTGACACAGAACAAAAGCCTATTAGCGAGTAACGTTTCGGATGAACATCTTCAACATGTTCTACATTTAAATTCATTTAGTTTACAGCTGGACATTAAAACACTAATAAATATTTTTAAATAAAAGAAAACAGCAAGCATTACATTTGTGTAATTTGAGGGAGAATCGTTATGGCTGTATCAGTATTTAACAAAGTAAATTGTAAACAGTTTCAAAGCACTTTTTCGAGAGACTATGACGTTCGTTTTTGAGAATGTAGTGTAGAAAATATTTAAATATCTTTAGCAGCAGAAGGGAAACATAACAACTATTCTATAGTAAAGCAAAAGTAATAAACACGTTAATTCTATGGAACTGCTTTTGTCAGCTTAAGGTTTGTCTAAGATAAATAATATGGTAAAAGTGCCGTTTTAGACAGTATGAATCATCTAACATTGTCGCTGTGTCCTTTACTCATGTTCTGTAGTGCTTTCTTAACCAACTCTTGAGTTCAGAGTCTGCATTTGCATAACACATTTCATCGCTAGCCCGAAGGACCGCCACTGTGGAACACATCACCTGTTTGCGTACCACCTAGATGGAAAAGGTAGGCGGTGATTGCAGAGTTAAAGCATTTCACATTTCGAGTGCTAATTTTACCGGCCCTGGCCTAGATAGCGTGAATTATTGGTCTAGCGCAAAATACACATACAGGGTTTCGATGTAGCGTACACTATCGTGAGGCATGCCCACTCAGCGTTACGCCTTTCTGGGAGAATAAATACATATGGCCTATCGGAGCCACTTCTACTTGAAGGTACTAAACAACTTGAAAGAATAATACTTTTCTACTTTTAATGGTAACTAATAGAAGCAAATATTGGTATAATATTCTTCATGACACCGTCCTCAATTACTCATACAAATACCTACATTTGTGCCCCTAAATAATTGTACAACTTATATTCATTAGAACAAAGAACTTTACAGTATAATGTATATTTGGGTTAAAGTTGAACAATATATAATACAAAAGAGCACAAAGAAAGTGTGAACAAGGCTACAAAAAATGTGGTACATGCAAGGAACAACTTTGTCTCTTGAATATCTGATACAGTTATTTTTAAAGATCGTAGCGCTTTATTTCAAACAATGACATTCAAATTGCGGTGCTGGAGTAGCGGTAGCGCAGTGGTTTCTTTCGCCGCTCCCGTGCAAAGGTTCCCGAATTCGATTCCTTGCTCAAGGTTAGTCCTATCCACGCCTTCACCTCTGTCTAGCACATGTGAAGTGTCCCCTATGCCCATTTTGGTTCGGAGTCCACGTTGTAAGCTGTAGATTGTCTCGGCTCACCGTCATCTTCACTAATAACCTCACCATTGGAGGTAAAGGCCCCTGCCCTCTGGGCGCCTGGCCCGCGTTCGAACCCAGGCGACCCCAAAGTGAGATTTTTGGTGGACAACACGGCGCTGGGGCGGGTTTTCTCCGGGATCTCCGGTTTCCCCCGCCATCTCATTCTACCGGTGCTCCATGTACATCTCATGTATCATCAGTGTCATCACCTGCGGTGCCGTATGTAGTAAAAGCGGGCGTTAAACACTACACATTTAACTTTCACTCTGGGCGCCTCTACCTGAGAAATGGGTCCTGTCATCACGTGGTGAGGCAAGGTTACCCCGAAGGCTAAGGTTGCCAAGTGCTGAATATTGGTAACCAATCAACCAACATTTAAACGGCAGGTAGTCCGCTCTTCGAGGAGAAAAGAACTCTCATAATTACAAATATGCTTCTAACTCATATTCGCGTTAAATATTTTGATCTTCAGACAGAAAAATGTAGAAATAAGAGGGCTATACAATAAAGGATGATCATAATTTTTTTACGGTCATAATTTTTCGCTCTAAAATTCAATCTTATTATATTCTGTTATCTTAATGTGAAACAAACACGCCGTAGTGGTTTCATTGTTTTTACTCCTGGTTCCCGCCTGTGAGAACCAGGCATTTTCAGATATATTCAGTAGATCCGGAGTTTCCTTCAAACGTAATCACTGCTGATGAAATGTGGCTACATCATTTTGATCCTGAGGGCAAACAACAAAGCTCAGTGTGGAAATCCCCCCCCCCCAAAAAAGCAAAAATGGTTGCTTCTGCTGGGTAAGCTATGGTCATCTCATTTTTTGATATTCATGGAATGGTTTATCAGCATGTTGTACCTGCACACACATCAGTAACTGAACAACACTACAGGGATATCCTGGAAACTTCTCAAGTCCATATCAGGCGCAAAAGACCACATTTCTGTGAAACAAGCTGGATGCTGCACCACGATAATAAGCGGCCGCATATTGCCAATGTTGTTGGTGCATATCTTGCAAAAATCAACGTGAAGTGCATCCCTCACCCTCCCTATAGCCCGGATTCAGACCCATGTGACTTTTGTTTATTACGTAACTTGAACAAACGCCTCCGTGGGAGGCATTATCCATCACTAGAAGCAATGGTTAAGGCTGCGGAGGCGATTTTGAAGGATCTCTCAAAATGGTTTCCAGCATGTCTTTGAAGACTGCCAGAAACACTGGGACAAGTGCATCGCATTCAGGGGAGACTATTTTGAGAAGTACCATTAAAATTATGAGGATGAGTAGAGGTACGTTGTCAAAAAAGTTGTGATCATTCTTTATTGAACAGCCCTCGTACATTTTCTTCCAGTTTTGTAACATTCTAAAAACTATTACTCGCTTAGCATGTGCAATAGGGTAGAAACTTACGTGTGACTTGTTACTATTCACTAGAAGTAATTTGACATTATTAAAGTTAAACATACTTTTATATACCTGAGTTAACAGTTTTGCCTTTAGCATGGAGCAAATTGTTATTAAATATTCAAGGAAAACGTGTTTTTATGGTGAGCTAACTTGTGAGTGTTTCCTTAACCTTTTCTATCGCAATCACATTTTTCTTTAGACACGCTCTGAATAGCATATAGGAAAATTGGTGCACACTCTTCTGTGATTACGTTCTGAAGATAAGTTAACATGCTATTAATAACAGCAAGTTTATTATGTTCGACACATATATTTCAAGTCTTACCTTAATTTTCCTTTAGATTTTGCAACGCCATCAACTTATAGTTTTCTTTTTGCGTCTTATTTCGCTCTATTTGTAGGTGGAGTGAACTAAATTAATTTCGTATGCATGGAACAGGAGGTAAGAGAGCAGTGGCTTAAAGAAAAGTTTGGGTTCTTGCAAGAGAAGTACAAAGTCAATGTTTACCGAAAAGTTCCTCTCTTCGTAAGAGTCCCACTTGGCTAAATTAATTAGCAATAGATTCGTCAGTTCAACTAAAAGAACATATAAAACGATTTTGGTGTTTTCTACATCTGATAGTTGTATTAAATTAGTAAAAACTAGAACAAACAAAAGCACACATTACTTAAGAAGTAAATATTGAGTCGCATTTTCTTTAATTTATTTTTATTTTTTACGTCCTCCAACGTTAAATCATATCGGACGATGAATGGAATGGATGAAATGATGCTCACATGAACCCAGGGTCCATAGAGCTTAGTCACGCGACATTTGTCTTTTACGATAAGAGAAAACCCAGGAAAAAACCTTATCCACGTAACTCGCCCTGGCCGAAATTCGAACTCGGGACCACTTGAACGTGAGGCAGACACGCTGTCACCATGCTACCGAGGCGGGTTTGAGTCGCAGTGGAGGATATTACGCGTGCTCACGTATTGAAAGTATCCTAAATATGATACAACTCAATTCTATATCTAAGTTTGTCCTACTTTGATTACCATTTTAACCTTATTTAAGATAATTAACTGTATCTCATCAGGAGAACCGGATACTCCCTTTTATTGTCTTGGGAAGCGAGGTACGTAAAATACAATATTAGAATTATAGAAATTAATGGACCTTTGAAAATTCTCATTGCGCAGATAATTTGCTTTTCATTTTAAATCAAATGGTTTCTTGGACATCCTTTCTCAGTGAATTACTTCTCTGGAAACTTGCTATTATTCAATATGAACAAGCACCACCGATTATGGACCCGCTTCGGTAGCGTAGATGTAGCGTGTCTGCCTCACGTTCAAGAGTTCCCGATTTCGAATCTCGGTCAGGGTGAGTTACCTGGGTAAGGCTTTTCCGGGGTTTTCCCTGATCCTAAAACGACGAATGTCAGGTATCTCTAAGCTCTATACACCCCGGACACATTTCAGCATCACTTTACCCATTTCAGTCATAGTCCGATATGACTTGACGTTGGAGGACGTAAATTAAAAAAAAAAATTGCCGATTGTGAGGTGAGAGTACTAGGTATTTCGGTGATCGGAAGTTGAAGTTTGCTATGAACTAAAGGAAGTTTATGGTGATATAATAATAATGAGATAACCATGAGAAAGTGTTATGAAATGCTCAATAATGGAGTAACTTTACCCACACGACGTCACTCGTCAGTCATCCCAGATGACTTGAAGAATCAAGGTACCAGAAAAAGTGTATAAACAGGCGTGTAACCCTGGACGAGTCGAAGATTTTTTTATAAATATATCTAGTTCTTTAATTGGTGACATTTTATTGTAAGCGAAGAGCTTTACTTAATGGACTGGCCGCACTTCACAGCATCATGGGAATTCTGAAGTTTGCGATTATCCGGAGGAATGCAGTAAGTTCCGTATATTTTGTTTATACAGCAAAACCTCCTAAAATGGACCCCATTAACGCAGGAAACCTGGAAAAACAGAAAATAAATTTCGGAACGGAGTAATTTCCCATGCAATATTTTACTCTAAGTCGGCATCTGCTTAGAGCAGACACGGAATATTGTTCGGAAATGTTAAAACGGAATACTTTGTGTAATGGGTTAAAACGTACGTATTTCAAAAAGTGTAATAATTTTAAGGCGACTTCACTTGCACCTAAGTTCAATAAACCATAAAGTCATAAACTGTAATCCTTCCAGGAAAAAGAAAACAAAACATTAACCCTCTCCATTCTTTTCCAAGACACATGGTAAGGTTACAACTGTTTTGCAGTGTGTTCATTCTCAGTTTAGTTATTACAACTGATCAAGTACGAGTAGAAGAAAACTGTGAACTTTGACAATCTTTAAAATCCATCTATTCAGTAGGCCGATTCTTCCCAGTAAGGTTCCTTCATGAAGCCTCATCACTTCCATACGTGGAGGATGAAATTAGGCGCCGGGCTACAATATTGTACGGCAATTTAACATCGCATAGAAGTGCCCTGGTTAGGTCTCTTGTTGATTATGATCCAACCAGACGTCGCCACCGATTATTCTGGGTCACCCGCATGTCTTGCGGGCATCCGAGGTAACCACGGAGCAAACACAGCACCAGCAAAAGCTGAGTTCCCATAATCTAATCAAAATTATCCAAAATAAATTAAATTAAATCTACTGTATTGCCAGGGTGCATCAGGCAATCATCCTGTCCTCCTTAGAGGAGTAACATTCTATCTCAAGTCTTACCACCACTCTAATTCAAATAAACCCATCCTTAACTGTGCTAAGAGAAGAGAATCCAGCCTGAGGTTAAACCCAATCCTGGGTGGGCACGCAGCAAACATCTTCGGGCTACCACAGCCTGTGCAGTGTGCAGTTGTGAGCCAGCAGTTGTCAATGGACAGTCGTAGTGTGCAGTGTGTGAGTTGTGTGGACATTTGAACTATAGCGAGTTCCAAATGTAGAACTGATAATCGTGTAGTGATTTGAAAGTGAATTATTTTGTTTGTTTACGTGTGGTGAAGCCATGAGAGACTGTTTGGTGTATGTTACGTCATGCTGTTGTCAGGGCTATACAAAAGTGTTTTTATAAGGAGATAAATAGCATTTGAATTGCTGCGAACTAGACTTGTAATTTTACGAACCTACAAAATCACAATAATTTTACATGGGAAATAACTCTTTCCGAATTTTTTTTTCCGTTTTACAAGGTTTCCTGCATGTAAGCAGTCCATTTTAGGCATGTCTTGCTGTAATAGCTTCGTGCCTTGGTGATGCTTAATTACACTTTTTTATTTTCATTAAAACTTGGAAATCGATATCATAATAATGTAATTTTAAAGCTACGATTTTTAGCGGAATGAGCTAGGAGGTCCCTCGTCTCCAATTGGTGATACGATGAGTATAAAAATCTAAACTTAAAATATAATTTTACATAGCAGATATGTAGATATGTTAAATATTGAAATTCTGTCGAATTTGACTGATGTTACGCTGGAAAATGATGTTTGAATGCCGACTCTCTTCACTCTGCGCTGTCACACCAGCTTTGTACAATGATGTATTTGAATGATGGGTAGGTTTATATGACAGGCGAGGGCGTATGTACAAGTATCTATTTCAGGAGAGATATGTGGGCGTATGTACAAGCATCTATTTCAGGAGAGATATCCAAATATACATTAATTAATAATAAAAACCTTCCGAAATGCTGCCTCTTGTTGGACACCTTTACGCGACATCTGATGTTAACGTGGATTCACCCTGAATCCAAGATGAGTTGAACATACAAGACGTAAGACATAAAACCAGTCTTTTGTAGCGTGAATGCTGAATATTAACAACTCTTATTCATATTAATTGTCTCTGCACCAAGTAATTCAAGGTGGACATTCTGAAGCATGATAAACTTTTTGGGAATGGATTACAAAGAGAGATATAGGATTCTTCTTCATCTTGTTTTCTAATAAATCAATATTCCACAACAGTGGGATTGTAAACACCACAGCATGCACTGCTAGAATGTTCGTAATCCTCACTGAATAAAGCAAACAGTATTATGATAGCGACTTGCTTTTTAAGGATATCACTATCTCTTTTTATTTCTCTCTTATATCACCGAAGAGAAACATACCGAATTCTATATAGTATAGAGCATCTATGCTGTATCTATGTATATAGTACCGATACAATATATATGTGCATCATATATGCATTGCATATTAAATATATGCAAAGAAAATCACTGCAATACAAAGATAATAACAAAAAAATATCAACCTTCATGTATATTACGAGGTACGTCCAGAAAGTAAGCTCTGTTCGTTAATAAAATTAAATTGTGTACAGATACAGAAAAATTATATCTTGCGAAAAATTCTGAAATTCTTAAACCACTTTTCCACATAACTGCCGAAATTGTGCAGTCATTTTTCAAAGTAAGGCACAAGTTTTTGTATACCTTCTTCATAGAAGTTTGCCGCCTGTGTCTTCAACTAGTTGGAAACATTTTCTTTCAGCTCTTCGTAATTGTTGAAGTGTTGACCGACAAGGAACGATTTGAGATGAAAAAACAGATGAAAGTCGCTAGGAGCGAGGTCAGGGCTCTACGGCGGATGGTCAAACACGTCCCAGGCAAATCCCTGTAGAATGAATTTCGTCCCACTTGCAGTGTGTGATCGTGCGTTGACATGAAGAAACACAGTTGAGTCGGTTGAGTCCAGAGGTTCTACTCCCATAATCGTGGACCCGTAGGAACAAGACCCGGGCCTCTTTAACCAGGGAGTATCCGAGCTGTCCCAAAGGGCGCCCGGCGTCCTCCGTGGGGCTTTCCATATGACAAGACCTGGGTTACTAACAAGCCCCCCCCCCTATCTGGTCCAAGGATACAAGACGGGATGGACGTGGATACATCACTTACACGCGCCAACACCAAAAGGTGAAGGCCCGATATGACCTCGGTGGGACCACCTGGTGATGCAGCACACCTTCTACTAGCTCTGCAGGCTAGTACCCGGGAATATTAATGGCTTCCCTCAACCCC